>REGO01001202.1:88288-118034 GCA_010120015.1 Rhombomys opimus
GGGGGGTCTGTGTGTGTGTGCTCATCACTCTTAGTTACTCTCATACTCTTCCTTTTGTACCCACCTAACTTTGGGTCTCCTTTGTTTTGTTTTGCTTTGATTTGTTTAACTTTTTCTTAAGCCATTGAATCCAATTTGTGTTAACCATACATTTTTGGATATACAGCCTCTCACATGAGCATGACTGATCAATCAAACAAGGACTATACTACTGTTACTTAGCTAACCAGTTTTAACTTCAAACTGTCTTCTAAATAGCTTTGTTTCTACTCTCAGAGTATTCTCAGACTTAATCAAATAAATCTCTATACATTAGTGATGAATGCAAAGACCCATGATTGCCCAGGATGGCACAAATAAGTGGCATTTGAGGGCTTATCTCTAAATAAGAAACTGAGCTTACTCCTAACTTCCTTGGACTTAATAGAGTAGGAATGAGTAAAGAATGTAGAAGCCAGAAGATATGAAGAGAATTACTTTATGTCATCTTCTAGACTCAATCCAGTCATTGTAATTATAAACACATGGTTGTAAAGATTAATGGCACCTGATTGGACAGGACTGGCCCTGTCAACATTGGGTCTTAGAGCAAGGGCTGATAGAGTCCTACAACTTACTGATGAATTGATGGCTACTAATGACTCTAGGAGACAGTGAGTCATTATATGCAGATCTCTATGCATTTACTTAAATGAATATTTGCCAGCAGGCTTCAGTGGGTATTTCTTTTTATTTTTTTTCATCTTAAATATCTGATAGAAATTTATTTATTTTTTTGGTGTATATCATTTATTCATTTTTTTAATTTTTATTTTTTTCTTATCAGTTATATTTTATTAACTCTGTATCCCACCCGTGTCCCGATCCCTCATTCTCTCCCCAACCCCATACTCCCTCCCTCATCTCCACCATGCCCCTTTCCAAGTCCACTGATAGGGGGGGACCTCCTCCCCATTCATCTGATCCTGTTTTATCAGGTATCTTCAGGACTGGCTGCAAAGCCTTCCTCTGTGGCCTAACAGGACTGCTCCTCCCTTGGGGGGTGGGGAGGCCAAAGAGTCAGTCATTGAGTTCCTGTTAGAAATAGTCCTTGTTCCCCTCACTTTGGGAAACCAATTGGTTACTGAGCTACCACAGGCTACATCTGAGCAGAGGTTCCAGTGGGTATTTCTAAACTCACACAAATGGCCCTGGATAAACTAAATGGGGCACAAAACAAGAGAAAAATTTATGAGTATGGGAAAAAGATTTTGTAGGGACGGGGAGGAGCTTACAGAGAAGGAAGACGGGTCAAGAGCATAAGCAGAATGTTTCTATGCTTGTCTGACACTGTCAAGTAGTGCAGTCAGTTAAAACAAGAGGCTTTGAAATTGTGCTATAACACTGAGTTTTATTTCATAGATATACTGTTTAAAATGGTAAAAATCGTGGCTAGAATATTTTCTTTGTGTATTTTCAAAAACTGACAAACTTGATGTCAGACTAACAGACTGACTAACTGTTAAATGAGGTGCATAGTGAAAATTTTGATTTGTTAGGTTTTTAAATTTCTGCTCAGTTATGTAATACCTTAATGGTTTAGAATTTTTACAAGTAGAGAGTTATTATGCTAAGTTTAATTCTATAGAAGAAAGCAACATTCTAGTTTTTAATGGATCATATAAAGAGTTTTTCCATATTTGTATCAAGTAATAATATATATTGCTAGATATATTTAGCTGTATTTCTGTAAACATATTTTGTTTAAAATGCACATATTTCCATGAAGAGATTAAAATGAAGTCAGAAGATTGCATTTATACACGCATATACTATGATACTAATTAAGGAAGAACTGATGAAATTGAGGTGCTGGATGCATGAAATTGGCAGGGAAGAGTATGACATGAAAATATAGTTCTAATGTATGAAATTCTTAAAAAATAGTAACAAAATAAATGTTTAAAAATGAACATTTGAATTGTGTCTTCATTGTACCATGTATGATGGGGATTTTCTAGATTTACTAAAAATCTATTAGTTTTAATTAACAACTTTAAAAATTCTGAATAGCTCAAACTAAATTATCTCAGAAACAATAAATTAATCAGTTATTCAGGTACAGTTTATGACAGTTAATTTGATTGTAACTTATTGGCATCATATTGATGAGGGATAAGTTTGTGCACTTATTGCTGGAAGCTATAAAAATAACCGTCTTTGACAAAAAATGGTAACATCTATGATTTATAGTCATTAGCACACATGTGACCACACACACACACACACACACACACACACACGCACACTTCAAATTTGATGCCAATTTGATAGATCCATTACATCCATTTAGCAAAATAAAATTTTAACTTATCTAAATAGATCTAGACCCTCCCCACCCTCAACCAAGACTTAGGATTTTTTCTTGTTTTACATTGTTATCCGAAGATTCTAGCTCCTAGAGCTGTCTTCAGATGTATTCAGAGAGTTGTTGATTACACGCCTAGAGGCATGCTGCCATTACACCAGTGGAGTAACAGAGGCCACAGCTGGACCTGGAGGGAACAAGAGACACAGAAGGAGACCAACAAAGATAAAAAAAAAAAAAGTAGGGTCCAGGGGTGACTACAGAGACTGATGCAGCAACCAAAGACCATCCATAGAGAGGACCTATACCCCCTGCTCAGATGTAACCTATAGACAACTCAGTCTCCATGTAGGTTCCCTAGTACGGCAGAGGAGACAGCTTCTGACATGAAGTGGCTTGCCTGCTCCTAGATCAATTCTCCCTGGTAGGGTGACCTAGCTATACCTCAGAGGAAGAGGATCCAGACAGTCTTGATGGGACCTAATAGGCTAGGGTTAGACAGTAAGGGAGGAGAACTTCCCCTATCAGTGGACTAGAGGAGTGTGATAGGGGAGGAAGAAGGAGGGAGGGTGGGAACAGAGGGGACTACAGCAGAGAAACAAAGTGAATAAATGGTTAATAATAATTATTAATAATAATAAAGAAAAATTCTCAAATAACCAATAAAACCAAAATATTAAATTTCAAAATAAAAAGAAAATATTATTTGTTATGAGTAGTGCAATGGGATATTAAACACAACACAAAGTTTGTCTTTGTATTAACACTGTTCTGAAAGAAGTATTTTCTGTTTGGTGGAATTTTGTGGAACCTTAGTACATCAGTTTATAAACCGGGCTTCATATTACTAAATACTCCAAACTAGGTTGGTATTTGAAAAGCAGGTTTTAAAAATGTCTATGAACCTGTCCGGTAATATCTTAAATAGTTGAGGAAAATGATTTATCGGGGCTTTCATTTAAATCTTTCTGTTTAGGCTGAACATTTAATACCCCAAATGCAATTGATTTATAGAATTTTTATTTAAATTTTGTCTTCTATCTTCCTCATTACCTATTTACATAGTTGGTTGGGTAGAACTGAATGCTATTTTTCCAGAAAAGCTGTGTGGATAATGATTTTGTACAACTATTGTGGTCAATTGGAGATATAAAAAAGGAATTTACCTTTAAGAAGAGGAGACTATCATGTGTTATCTGCAGCATTTATTTCATTCTGTAAAAGCAAACATTTACACATTAAGCTAATTAAAATAATAGAGCTGATTGTACTTTATTCGTAATGAAATTCAGTATAGTAAGAAAGAAAAGGGTGAATAGATGAATTGGGTTTTTTTGTAAATAAACCTGCAAGACTGAAAAATTAACATTCCCTAGACTACTCTGTCCTAGAAAAGATTATTTGAATACAGCAGCTTTCTTCATGCTTGCAAACAAAATCTCTGCATCAGAAATGATTCAGACTTCTATAATCATCCGTTCTATTATGATTAGAACAGATATCATCCATTTATTTCCCTTTTCTTATGATGTGTGATGTTAAATACATCATATTTTCAAATCTTTATGGTTAGGTATTTACCTACTCTAGATTTAATGACAGCAAAATGACGTTTTTGTGACAGTTGCTAACTTACACCATCTGAGTTCTGCTTATTTGGAAAATATCCACCCATACAGATATGAAGAGAATCATGATGACCTCTAAAGAAGGTAGACTTATCACTGTTGCCGGGAGGCTTACATTATTCAGACAGGTTCAACGCCTAAAAAACAAAGATTTTGAAGAGAGATTGCTTTTTTATCCTTTGTAGCATTTTGAATAGCTCTAGGTGATGAGAAACTGTGACAGATGCTGGAGTTTGTTCTTGGAAAAAAATGCCAGAGTAGGCACAAAGCTAAAAGAATGAGAAACAAGGAGCAATTGCTCAAAAAACAAAACAAAACAAAACAAAACAAAACTTTGTCTAAACTCTGTGAACCAGTCAAAATTTCTAGATATAAAGTAATAGGAAATAATCTAAAATATATGGAGGATGATAAGACTTTCTCCTTGTCTTTTCCACATCAATAGCTAATTTGGTGTTGTTTAGAAGAAATATACACACTTCCAATGTGGTAATCTGTATTTGGGTTTTTGGGAGAGAATGAAAGACCTTATTAACAAATTAATGTGTAGTTCAGTCAGTTAATCTCTAGAGACAGCAGGATGGACAGGGATAACATACTTTTGTTTAATCTTACCTAACCTAAAAAAGAGTTGACTGTTAAAAGGAATAAAACACAACAAACAAAAAAAGCGTCTGCTGATTATATCCAGAGTAGCCTTGCCTTAGGAGGAAAGAGTTGTCTGAATGAACACACTACCAGAAACATTAGTGATACACATGGTGGCACAGATGTTTCTGCTCACATCCAACCACAGTTGTTCTTCTATCAGACACACATGTATAACTTACCCAGAGATATCCAACACGTTTACAATAAACATGCTTTCCAAAGAAACATGAAAGTGGTTGCTGGAGAAATGGCTCAAATGTTAAGAACACTCGTTTTTCTTCCAAAGGTCCTGAGTTCAATTCCCAGCAACCATATGGTGGCTCATGACCATCTATAGTGAGATCTGGTTCCCCCTTCTGGTGTCCAGGCAAACATGCAGGCAGAATGCTATTATTAAATAATAAATAAACAAATCTTAAAAAAGAGAGAGAGAGATTGCACTCATTTCAACTTTCACTATTTCCTCCTCAGAGTTTTCCCATTCTATTGCTGTTCTCTTGGGAGATTTTCCTGTTCTTTTTTTCTTTTTTTTTAATTTGCAAGAAAAAACTTAATTAACTTGTTGACAAATTTACCTCTTTGAAGTTTATTAATTTTTTTTCAAAGCATAATACAAGCATATATGAATCTTTCTTCTTTTTTTCAAAATATATACCTAAGTAATTACTACATGTATTTTTTTTTTTGTTCCATCCATACTCACAAGTACCCTGGGAGAAGAGAACACACACACACACACACACATATACGTACGTGTGTATATGTACATATATATGTTGAGAGAGAAGTAATTACTTTTGAATTGAAAATAGATTCTTTTATACAATACATTCTGAATACTTTTCTTTCTTCCTTTTTATTGACTATATTATTTTCTCATAAAAATATGTCCTGATTATAGCTTTCCCTCATTTCACTCTTCCAACTGCCTTCCAACTTCACTCTCACCAGGAGCCCTTCCCTTTATGTTTGTCATTAAAAAAAGAACAAGCTTCTAATATTTACCCTAAGATATGTTATTTGTGGCTATTGCAAAAGATGTTGGTTCCCTGTTTGTTTGTTTTTTCTCTTAATTTCTTTGTTATTTGTTTATAGGAAAGCTACTGATTTTGGGGGGCTAAACTTGTATCCAGCCATTTAGCTGACAATGTTTATCAACTGTAGAAGACCCATGGTGTAATATATATATATATATATATATATATATATATATATATACATACACACATACATACATATATTTATATATAATATCATCCACAAATAACACTACATAGACTTCTTATTTTCCTATACCTTTGATCACCTTTAATTATCTTCCTGCTCTAGTTAAGACTTTTAGCCTAGACACCAGCATAAAATACAATCAATAACTGTCAGGGCAATAAGTATCTACAAGAGCCCCGCTCTCCTACCACAAGAGGCCCTGAATGTTCCAACATAGCTGAAGCACCACCAAAAGTTCTGGAAACTAACTATATGAATATTATAGGGATTCTTAAATAAAGAATTAATAAATCGCTTAAAGAAATCCAAGAAAACAAAAACAGTTGAAGGTAACAGATAATACTCTTAAAGAACCAAAAAGAAAATGTACCACAATTTCTTTATCCATTCCTCAGTTGAGGGACATCTGGGTTGTTTCCAGATTCTGGCTATTAAGAATGAAGCTGCTATGAACATGGTTGAGAAAATGCCCTTGTTGTATGGTTGAGCATATTTTTAGATAAATACCTAGGAGTGGTATAGCTGGATCTTGAGGAAGCACTATTCCTAATTGTCTGAGAAAGCACCAGATTGATTTCCAAAGCGGTTGTACAAGTTTACATTCCCACCAGCAGTGGAGGAGGGTTCCCCTTTCTCCACATCTTCTCTAGCATGTATTGTCACTTGAGTTTTTTATTTTGGCCATTTTGATGGGTATAAGGTAAATTTTCAGTATTGTATTGATATGCATTTCCCTGATGTCTAAGGATGCTGAGCATTTCTTTAAGTATTTCTCTGTCATTAGATATTCCTCTGTTGAGAATTCTCTGTTTAGCTCTGTACCCCATTTTTTAATTCGATTACTTAATTTGTTGGTGTTAACTTCTTGAGTTCTTTATATATTCTGAGTTCTTTATATATTCTGGATATTAACCCTCTGTCAAGTATAGAGTTGGTGAAGATCCTTTCCCAGTCTATAGGCTGCCATTTCATTCTGATGATAGTGTCCTTTACTTTAAGGAGCTTTTCAGTTTCATGAGGTCCCATTTACTGCTTCTTGATCTTAGAGCCTGTGCTGTTGGTGGTCTGTTCAGAAAGTTGTCTCCTGTGCCAATGAGTTCAAGGCTCTCAGCAATTAAAAACAAGGAAATCATGACATTTGCAGGTAAATGGACAGAACTAGAAAAGATCATCCTGAGTGAGGTATCTCAGAAGCAAAAAGACAGACATGGCATATTTTCACTTATACTAGATATATAATATAGGATGAAATGAAATTATACACAAAAGGAAGCTAAACAAGAAGGAGGACACTGGGGAAGATGCTCAATCCTCATTCAGAAAGTCAAAGGAGATAGACATCGAAAGTGGGAGACTACAGGGAACAGTACAGGAGCCTACAACAGAAGGTCTCTGAAAGACTCTAGCCAACTGGGTATTGAAGTAGATGCTGAAACTCATAGCAAAATTTTGGGCAGAGTGCAGGGAATCTTATGAAAGACGGGGGAGATAGAAAGACCTGGAGGAGACAGGGGCTCCACAAGGAGATCAATAGAATCAAAAAATCTGTTCCCAGAGGTCTTTGCAAAAACTAATACTCCAACCAAGGGCCATGCATATAGATAACCTAGAACTTCTGCTCAGATGTTGCCCATGGCAGCTCAGTCTTCAATTGGGTTCCCAAGTAATGGGAGAGGGGCTGTCTCTGACATGAACTCAGTGGCTGACTCTTTGATCACCTCCCCTTGAGGAGGGAACAGCCCTACCAGGCCACAGAGGATGACAATGCAACCAGTCCTGATGAGACCTGATAGGCTAGGGTCAGATGGAAGGAAAGGAGGACCTCCCCGGTCAGTTGACTAGAAGAGAGGCATAGGGGGGAAGTGGGAGGGAGAGTAGGACTGGGAGGAGACAAGGGAGGGCTAGCGCTGAGATACAAAGTGAATAAAATATAATAAATAAATAAATAAGTAAATAAGAAAATAAAGAGCCAAAAAGAAGAACAAAATCAATTTGAAAATGCATACTAAGAGAATTCAGGAAATGAGAGTTTTTGGTATTTGACAGTGGTTTCTCTTGTCACTGCGTGGCAATGTAGTAAGTAATTACTATCTCTAAATTACAGTGAGTTCATATCTAACACCAGATTTGCTGATGTTGACAATGATCAATTTGTGATTTAAGATTCAGAGACCTTTTAATAGACTTTTCTTCTCCACAGGTCAAAATCAAGGTCAGAAAGTGAAAGGCCTGGATTCCCTAATATTCTGAATGGATAAGACCAAGTTAAAATTTATGTGTTTAAGAACACAGCTACACTTGAATATGTAGCTAATTTTCTTTCCTAATACTGTGACAGATGCACAGAGATTCTCCAGCGGACTGGACAGAGGTCAGCCTCCTATGTAACATTTTCTCCTATGAGATGCCCCAAGTTCCAATTTGGTCATTGATCTAAACTAAGTCACGATATTAGGCTTCATGTACTAGAAGACAGCTCACCTGTGGTCTTTGAAGTCACTAGAAATAGACAATGTATGCCTGCAGGCAACAGTACAAAAGCAGGAAGTTACTCATCGTGAGTACCAGAACAGAGGTATTAAGCCATCAAGATGATATCAAGATGGTATTTAATGTTTCAGAGTTCTATGTCTTGGAAGGATTGTGTGGACATCAAGAGAATTCATAATTCTACAATGTTGTAGTTGGGGTTCTGGAAGTAGTATTGACATTATATGGAGTAAATTTTCTAGATGCATTTTTAACTGTATTATGGGTTTGTGAAAAAGGCTAAGGCTTTGGGCATTCTAGAATGACTGTGCTTTTCAAGATGATCTCAGTGACAGTTTCACAGGTTTATGTAGAATATGCTCATTATAAACTAAATATCTATAGGTCAATAACTAAGAGCAGGAGCTACTTCAATAAAACAAATCATTACATTTATGTAAAACTACAGAAACACAAAAGTAAAATGGTAACACATGACTCCTAGAGCAATGGGGGGAAATCACATATCCCTCTAAATGAGATGCAATAAAACAATTAAAGAGCGCTATTATGAAAAGACAGCAACAGCTAGTATATAATCACTGTTCTTGAAGGATGATCTCTCATCACCAACTGCTGTGTATGTGTGTGTGGGTATTTACAATATATCCAATACAGAAGAATAGAAACTTCATATAAACTGCTGTAATAGAAATTCTCAATCCCTCACCTGATAGTCTGAGGATTAAATCAGCAGGTGTGTTCCCTTGAGAAATAACCTGTAACTTCATATATATTTTTTCTTTATATTTTTTTTTTACCCCAGGGGTTTATTTAGAAGAGGAGCACTGCATCTTGTGATTCAATTTGTGAGCAGACACTAATACTGAGGAAAATAAATTTTGATCCAAAACCTCAGTCAACATTAGATTCAGAAAATCAGGCAACAAATGTGTTCAACTACTCATTCATCACTCAAAAGGTGAAAAGAAACAGAGTAAATCACACCAGTTCAAAACACATCATTCAAAATCTGCATAAAACAGCTAGCACGACACTGTTTTGTTCCTAGAAATATTTATTAGTAATAATTATCATAGAAAGGCCAAAGCAATGATGATGAAAATATTTCCTTTTTCGCCAAAGTCAAGAGAGTAAGTAAAAGCAATGGAGAGGAGGGTTGCCTACTCGAAACAACTTTAGAATATTATCAGTGAAATTCTTGAAGTAGGTAAAGTAGCACTCTGTATCATGTAATTTACCACCTTATATGCAACAAAATTCAAAGACAACAAGAGACAGGAGTAAACAAAAGGTGAAATGTTAGGGTCCTCACAACTGCTCTATCGGGGCAGATTCTCACTGGAAGAATTCTCACCAGCTTTGCAATGTGGCAACCCTACTTTAAAATTCTAGAACCTAGTTTTAATTAACATAATCTTCAAATTAAATAGATTCCCAAACACACAGCGCATCATAACATTTTCTATTATTTTTGTTAATGGTATTGCCTAAATTTGTATTGATCCAATTTGACTGTTTATTGCCTTTGAGGGAAGTCCTAAATTTTATTATTTTTAAATATAAAAATATGAAAAATGTTTTAATTAAGCCTTCCTTCTTGGAAAATCATAATATGATGAAATATTATTTCATTTACTGTTTCTAAGTCTCACAGAATTTTCATGAATCAGGATGACAAGTACCAAAAAAATTGAAATTGATTTTTAAACAAATAATTTTTTGGCTTTATTTGCCCAGTTATGTAAGCAGCTTATGTATAAGTAATAGATTGCTGCTTTTAGAACAAAGTTTTCAATTTTTTTTTCTGGAATATAGGAATAAAGTTCAGTGCTAAAATGGTGGCCTAGTAATTTGACTATAACTCTAACCAACACACCCCCCCACACACGCACATACATATACCTACATGCAAAGATACACACAAATGCATGTGACCTCTATAAGCCTACAGGGAGACAGGGGATCCAGAGGAGACAGTAAGACGGGTCAGCTCAAGAACTCAGTATCCGGTGTTGGTTCAAACTCCTGGAGTCCAGATCTGGTTTGTTGTTTGTTTCTTTGTTTTGTTTTGACATATTTAAATACAGTAAAACTATTCTGATGAAAATTAACTCAACTAAATGTACAACAGAACATACAAAGCTCTCTTTGTGTAGCAAATTAGTCCAAATACAGATCAGAAATCAGATGTGATTATATAACACTGTTTGCAAAGCCCATAAAAAGAGGTTCTATAGATGACTGAAAACAACAACAACAAAACAAGTGTAAGACAAGTGTCTGCAGGAGGACCCTGTACCAGAAAAGTCTCAACACAAAGATAGTGCAAGCACAACCAGGATAGTAAGCAATCCACTACCAGCCTTCTGGGCAAATAACAGGTATTGTGTTCCTTCTCT
This sequence comes from Rhombomys opimus, assembly GCA_010120015.1. NCBI lineage: Eukaryota > Metazoa > Chordata > Mammalia > Rodentia > Muridae > Rhombomys > Rhombomys opimus. Next base: position 99,034 of record REGO01001202.1, read on the forward strand.
AGAAGAAACAAACCAGTGTCCTAAAGACTCCAAGTACCCCTATTCCTTATCTGAGAACACAAAGACCTCCATGCCTCAAATATGCATGCACTTGTATGAACACACATGCATACGTATGCATGTATTCACATGCACACACACACACACATATATATATATATATACAAACAAGCATACAGATCTATACACACATGAATACATACAACATGTATAAACTCACAAACACGTGCATAAATTTATAGACATATTTACAAGTACATGCACACACAAGAATACACAAATATATACAAACATGCTTAAATGCACATGTGCACACACAGCTGTAAACATACACCAAACACACACACTCATACTCAGGCACAAATCATCGTCATCAGAAAAATATTAATTATATATAAGCAAAGCGTCAGAATAAATTAATTAGAACCATATGGTAGAAATTTTATTCTTTCCAAAGGTATATGTTTTTATAGATAATTTAGGCTGTTCTGAATATCATCTTTAAATTATTATTAAACAAAGCAGAGGATTTAAATGTGTATTCTTAAAATTACCTCACATAAGTAAACACTTAAATTTGGCAAACATAAACATGAGACCTTTAGGAAGAAACATTCAAATAATCTTAAAGGTATAAATAGTCTTACATTTGCTTAAGTATTCTATGTTAAGCTTATTTTTTCATGTTTGTCAGTCATTTTAAAAGATAAAATCTTAACATTTTTTTAATGTTAAAAAAATGCATAAAAGAGAATATTTTTTTTAAGCATAAAAGAGAATATTAAGAAAGCTTAAGTGCTTGGTAAGTTGCTGAATAATACTGATTGCTTTTCATTCACTTGATTTTTCCATTCATAACCTGACATAAAGACCCAGAAAATATTTGGATCTTCTGGAGAAAATATTGAAGCCAGTATATATTTAAGTATCTAAAATTCTTATTTTTTTCTAATATATTTTAAGTGAAACTGAGCTAATCTAAAAGTTTGTAGTGATACAAATTTAAGTTGTATTAGTTGTTTTCTTGTCACCATGGCCACATGCCCGAGGGGTAGCCACTGCAGGGAGGAAGAGGTTGTTTGACTCACAGGGCACATTTCAGTGTGGTGAGGCTGTCATGGCAGCAAGAACTTGAATCAGTTGGTCACACTGAACTCACAGTTAGGCTCTAGAGAGGGTATGCTGGTGCTCATCTCCCCCTTTCCTTTTAATTTAGCTCCCAACCTGAATCGTAGTGTAATGTAACTCATATTTAGCTTGGGTCTTCCCAACATAATTAACCTATTGTAGAAAAATCTCTCCCAGAGGTGCTCAGAGGTATGTTTCCATGGCAACTCTGAATCCTATCATTTTGACATTCAAGAATAACCGTCATCGAAGTCAACAGGAATGCTTGTGTTTGCTTTGGCTTGATTTTAGAGGTTTCCCATGCTGCACCTGCTCCACAGTAATTGCCTGAATAATTGTTAAGAAAATAGTTAAATAAGTTAATGAAAATTCCTCAGGGAATTCACCAAAAGCATCCTACATAACCTTAAACATGAATTATTTTCCTTCTTTAGAAAACAAATGAATAATAATATTCTCACAGAATATTTTTATAAACACAAGAAAATAATTATCATTTATTACATAAATAATTATAAAAATCTTTTTTTTAATGTTCTTGATTTTTATTTATTTATTTATTTTCTTCTCAATGCAGTTTATTCAGGAACCTTGAATAATCTTCTGACCCTGGGGAAAGCCAGCCCACAGCTTAAATAGCCTCTGGGTAGCCAACCCCAGTGTGCCACGTGGGCAATGCAGATAGGTCCACATACACGAAAGCAAGCCAGATCCTCAGTCTTAGCCAAATATGGAGTTGTTTGTGACAGAGAGCACTCACTAAAAATCTTTTCAATTTTGGTTTAAAGAACATTATATTCAGCTTCTTTAGGTCTGTGGATTGTAGTATGGTTATCCTCCATTATATGGCTAATATCCACTTATAAGTGAGTATATACCATGCATGTCTTTCTGGTTTTGGGTTACCTCACTTAGGATGACTAGAGGGAGGGGCAAGAGGGACAGAGGGTAGGACAGGGAGGAACAAGGAAGGGAGCTATAATCAGGATGTAAAGTGAATAAATTATAAAAATAAGTAAATAAAAAGAAAATCCAAATGTATTTTTAAATGTTATGAAAAAGTCTCACTGAAAGTAATGGTACAGAAAAAGACTGCTCACAATAATTTTGGAAATTAATGCAATCTGTAAAGTTCCACATTTAACTACATTTTCTTTTTTTATTTTATTTTATTTTTATCAGTTACATTTTATTAATTCTGTATCCCAGCCGTGCCCCGAACCCTCATTCCCTCCCAGTCCCTCCCTCCCTCCCTCATCACCACTGTGCCCCTTTCCAAGTCCACTGATAGGGGGGGAGCTCCCCCCATTCATCCGATCCTGTTTTATCAGGTATCTTCATTGAGTTCCTGTTAGAAATAGTCCTTGTTCCCCTCACTTTGGGAAACCAATTGGTTACTGAGCTACCACAGGCTACATCTGAGCAGAGGTTCTAGGTTATATCCATACATGGTCCTTGGTTGAATGTCAGTCTCAGAAAAGACCCTGTGCCCAGATATATTTGGTCTTTGTGGAGCTCCTATCCTTTCCCCATCAGACTAACTCCCCTTCTTTCTTATGATTCCCTGTACTCTGCCAAAGGTTTGGTCATGAGTCTTTGCTTTGAAAACACTGCTAGTTAGAGGCTTTCAGATGCGCTCAGTAGACTCTTGTCATGCGTTCAATGCACATCCCATCTGTCTTTCTAAACGAGGATTGATCATCTTACCCCATGTCCGCTCTCTTGATTATCTTTTTCAGGTGTCTAGATTTCATTATGTTTATCCTATCTTATAGGTCTATATAAGTGAGTATATACCGTGTTTGTCTTTCTCCTTCTGGGATAATAATAATAAGCAAATAATTCATTATCGTTTTGATGCATTATTAAGATGAAATGCTGAAATGAAAGAAAAAGATTTGGAAAGTACAGTGGTAGATATTGGTCTGTGTTCTGTTAAATGGTTTAATCTGTAGTATGAACATTGACAATTTAATAAATGGCAGAAAATAATAGTAGTCGACAATAGTGTAAATGATGAATAAACTAAAATAGTCAAAGAAAATTGAGAATATTTATGATGACACGGAAATACAAAGACATAAACATTCAAGTTAAAAATAAATCATTATACATACCATCTGTTTTTGGGGACATACTTAAAATGTCAAAGTACTGACAGGTCCAAACATAGCAATTGGCCATATGATAGATGCAGAAATGAAGTCAATGAATCAGGTTTCCCAAAGAAAAGACATACATTCAGGTTATACGCTGACATAAAATCACTTTGGTTATGAATAAATACCTCTAAATATGTAAAGAGAGAAATATGATGGCCATAAGTTATTTATAGGCTCTAGATATTCAGATTACCTTACTTTATTTATTCTTCTATCAATTGGATAAATATTTATAGACCTTCTTATGCATCAACAGCTATAGGCTTCAGGTACCTAAAACCAAATAACAAACTGGAGTGAAAAAGATTAACTGACAGAGGAGGAAATGGACACTAAAATCCCTTGGGTAAGGACTATTACATATACACACAATGCAAAATGAGCCTCAAAACACCAAAGAAAAATACCAAAGAAGCTGAGAATTACCTAATAAGAGACGCTTTTAACTGTGTTTTGAGAAATAAACTATTGTATGCATAATTCCTCAACTATGTGAAAGCTAATATTTGCTCTCTATAAACAGATGTGTGTATAATACATATTATAGTGCACATCAGTAAATCATAAAAGCATGATTTGATTTATAAATTTCATAATGCACAATGTGTATATATATATATATATACAAATGTATATGTACATACATATATATATATATATATATATGATCACTGGCTAGGGAGAAAGCAAAAATTCAAATATCAAAGTGTGCTCTAAGGTTTAAAGAGAAGGCTCAGCAGATAAGAATTTTGGGTGCAAAGCAAATGCCTGCAGCTTGGCTCCAGGGGAACTGAATCCCGTTTCTGACCTACACAGGTACTGCTTTGCAAATAGCCATATACAAACATATAAATACACACAGTTTTAAAGTGCTGCCTACTATAAGTATGCTACTTGTCTCACATCATAGGGTGAAAAAATATTAAGCAAAACTATGTTAAACTAAAAAAATGTAGATTTTTTTTCTAATTTTTAGAAGGATATTGCCATCAGTGATTGTGTTCCTTAATAAAATGGGCGAAAATGAGGTTTAACAATCTTATATGTACACTGACACTTAATTTAAAAACTGCTCTAGCTTGAAATTTAATGAATTGGACATTTAATAACTTTGGACTCCATTTGTGTTTTAATTGTTTTTCACATGTACTGTGAAAAACAATTTCAAAGATTATAGTTTCATTGTGATGACAGAATAACTTGCATCTCTATGATACAGTCATGTTCTCATGTGGTATATTATGTCACAAACCATATCTTTGTACTGGGAATAACCTCAGTTTTATCTACTTTCATATAAGCAAATAATGGGTACCAGATGGCCTAGATTTTTGAGCAAAGAACAAATACATAACTGCTAAATATTATTAAATCATAGTAGTTACTTTTCTGCACTTGTGATTAAAAATAACCCTGCAGCTGTCTCTGACATGAACTCAGTGGCAGGCTCTCTGATCATCTCTCCCTGAGGGTTGCAGACTTGCCAGGTCATAGAGGAAGACAATGCAGTCAGTCTTGATGAGATTTGATAGCCTAGGGTCACTAGGGTCAGAGGGAAAGGGAGGAGGACCTCCCCTATCAGTAGACTTGGGGAGAAGCATGGGAGGAGATGAGGGAGGGAGCTGCAGCTGGGATACAAAGTGAATGAATTGTAATAAATAATAAATAAAGAAATAAAATTTAGAAAATAACCCTGCAAAAACAACTTACGAAAGACTTTATTTGGCTTACACTTCCAGGCTGATGGAGTCCATCATGGCAGATAAGGTACAGCAACAATCAGGGTGAACTGGTACCAGGGCTGGGAAGAAGGATGATCACATTTCATCCACACGTGAAACAGAAAAAGAACAAGAGGTAGGTGATATTATAAATACGCGAAGTCCACCCCAGCAGCTCATCTCCTACAGCAAGGCTCGACTCCTAAAAGTGCATCCCATAATCTACTTTTGAATGAACCAGCAATTCACGACCAAGTGTTTACATATGTGAGGCTATGGGAACTGCCTGTGAAAACTCATGTATTAAGAAGAACAACTCAAGAAGGATTGAGCATTTCAGGTATTTTGTAAAAGATTGTTTAGTTACTATTAAAAGGGTTTTTTTGTTTGTTTGTTTCTTTCTTTTGTTTTCTGATTCACTAGGGAAAGCGTGCTTTCGGAGATATTTGTAGAAGTGAGACCACCACAGCAAAAACAAACAAACAACACAGAACAAACCAAAACAGGAATGACCCCTTTCCCAAAAAATCCTTGTGGAAGTAAGTAAATGCTAGTGGTTTCTCCATTAATTTTGATTGCGGTGATTTCTTGTCATTCTTGCATGATATCCTTACAATAATCTACTAATTCTGTGGGAGATATATCCAATAGAGTCTTCATTTATCTCTAGTGTGAACAGTACTTGATGAAGTTTTTACAGTGTTTAAAAATGAGAATTCAAAAATTTTATTGTATGCTTAATTAAAATTATATGATGAATCGCATTTTTTCTAATAACATGAATTTGGAATTAGTTGGAGTCATCATAAAATAGCCACAATTTTAGCAATAATAACAGCTTTCTGTTTTAGAGAGCAGAGTCTCTGACAACATGTAATTTCTTATTGAATTGCCTTGATGTTAATCCACATAATGACATCACAAGGTTTGCATAAGGTCAGTTTTTGGTTTTTTTTGTTTTTTTGACAATGATCCTATGATAACAACTCTAACTGCTCCTGATCTAGCCAGCATCACACATTCATAGAATATCACTGTATTGGTTTACACAAATATGTAGTTAAAATACTAATGATAGGTTCACTAACACATTTTTGTGAAGTATAAGGACTAATGCATGCATATATATGGTTGTAATCTAATGACATCTCCAAATTGCCAAAGTATTAAAATATAAGAAAAAAATAATTTCATGTACTGTTTAGTAAAGAGCACAGTTCTCAACAATGTCATATGTTAGTTTCCAAACCATCTGTGATATTTCTAAATTTTTAAAGTATTCTATTTTCTATAAATAGATATCCAATATGGTAATAACTTGCAACAGAATGGTTGCAAAGAGGTCTTATATGTAAATATGTATATTTTAATGTGACTAAGAAATATAATTGCACTATGTATGACATTATTAAAAACAGGCATTAAAAAGTATATGAAAATATTTTAATATACAATAATATTAATAAACTTGTGATGGAGTGGAAAAATAGCTCGGTGTGTAAAGGCATTTGTCAACATGGCTGAGAACCTGAGTTTAGTCTCCAGGACACTCAAGGTTAAAAATACAAAAGTAGTTTCCCCAAATTGTCTATCTTTTACCAACACATACAGAGAGAGAGAGAGAGAGAGAGAGAGAGAGAGAGAGAGAGAGAGAGTCATTATAAACATGATTGAAAAATAAATAATAAATGTAAATAAAATACTAAAGATAGGTTCACTAATACATTTTCATGAAGTTCAAGGACTGATGACTGGATATGGTTGTAAAACAATAACATCCTTAGGTTGTGTATGTTACACACTCTACCTGAGCTTGGACCCTACATGCAGCTAAACAACAAGCTAGATGAGTGGGGACTGTTAAAACACAGCATTACAGATGCATGAGTAGCCTAATTAACAAGTTAGGCGCTGTTCCGCTCACACCGCCATTTCATTACCTTACTCCATGGGCACAGCATAATTGTTTTGTCTGTTGCCATTCCGTTCTGATGCTGACTTCCGTGCTGCAGTGTGCCTTGTCCAGCTGATCATCCTGACCACTATCTCAGGATGCTGCAAGTGCAATTATCTTCTTGCTCCATAGTACTCTAATTAAAACCTACTATCTCACTGAGCTTCTTCTACTAAAATCAATTAGAGACATCCCATCTGTGGAAACTCATTTAAAATTTACGTCTTAATTTTATGTAATTGTGCAAAAGGATTGAATGCATTCCAAAAAAGTCATAGCTAAATCCTTCCTACCATTTTTTGACATAGCAAAGGCATATTAGCATACATTAGAGACAATCAGACTCCAAAAATCTTAGGCTGAAAAAAGAATCATAGGCATAGTTATTCAAATAAAGTCTTTGGCCTCTAGTTCATTGTTTTCAAAGCTCATACTAATATTTCTGTTCTTTCTGCCCAGTATTGTGAACAACTACCATGTTTCAAATAACTGTGGTATTGAAAGTAATACGATATTAGCTGCTCACTTCTAGAATAGGTAAACCATATATTTTTAAACCTGGAGATAATAAAATGTGTACTTGTGGAATACAATTTAATTTTTATGGCATTATTTTGTCTAGATTGTGAGATCTAGAGCATTTTGATTGTATTGATTAAATCTAGCTTTATGAGTTATCAAGTAAAGCTTTATATATAGGAAAATGTTAAAAGTAATGTTTTTGGAGAGGGTTATGGGAGAGGATGTGGTAGGGAGGGTGGAATTGGGAGGGAATAAGGGAGGGGCTACAGCTGGGATACAAAGTGAATAAACTGCAATTAATATAAAAAAGGAAAAGAAAAAGTAATACTTTATTGATTGATTTATATGAACATGCTGTATCCATTATAAAGCATCATTGTGAAGCTTTTCACTGACATTGACACTGTTTTTTAAAGGATCAATGTGCATATGTACTTGTGTAGGATATATTTGTGTGTTTATGTACATATATGTGTTAATGTGTATTGTGCATGTTTGTATTTGTATTGTTTGTATGTGTTTATATATATATGTACCTTTATGTATATGTGTTTGTTTATTATGTGTGCTCACCTGCACATTTATGTTTGGATATATTTGTGTGTTTGTGTTTGCTAAGTTATTTATTTATTTTTTTTTGTCAACTAGACATGGTTAGGGTCCTCTGAGGAGAACAGTGGAGACAATGCCCCCATCTTATTGGCTTGTAAACAGTCTGTGGGAATTGTTTTAATTAATTGTTGATGTAACAAAGACCAGCCCAGTGTGTGGCACCACCACCAGAAGTGGTTCTGAGTCATAGAAAATAATGCAAGCAGATAAGACTATGGAGAGAGAGGCTGGAGAAGTGACTCAGCCATTAAAAACACTGGCTGCTCTTCCAGAGAAGCAGGGTTCAATTCCCAGCACCCACAGAGCAGGTCATAGCTGTTTGTAACTCAAGTTCAAGCAAAGCACCAATGCATGTAAAATAAAAATAAATGACTCTTTACACTTCTAATATTATTATTTATTACAATTTATTCAATTTGTATCCCAGCTCTGTCCCCCTCCCTCACCTCCTCCCAATCCCACCCTCCCTCCCTCTTTTTCCCTTATGCCCCTTCCCTAGTCCACTGATAGCTGAGGTCCTCCTCCCCTTCTATTTGACCCCAGCAAATAAACAATTTTTTAAAGGAATATAAAAATTAAAAAAGATCACGGACAGAGAAGCAGCAGAGAAGTCTGTTTCTTTGGTTACTGTTGCTATTCTATGCCGGGAGCCAAAGCTATCTACAGAAGCCAAAGCCAAAGCTATCTAGTGAAGACAAAGGTATCTACAGAAGCCAAAGTCAATTAGTGAGCCAAGGCTATCTACGGAAGCCAAAGTCAAAGCTATCTAGTGGAGACAAAGGTAGTTACTGAATCCAAAGCCAAGTAGAGAGCAAAGGTCATTTAGTGGAGACCTAAAGCTATGTAGTGAAAGAGTTATCTAAGACCCTAAATCATGGGTGATAGATTGTGAGGGCATCCGTTTGTTAGAGCATCCGTAAGATATCTTAAGAGAACATCCTTATGGTATCTTGCAGGTACAATATTTAACCCATGAAAGCACTCTTCCTATTTCCTGCAGCAGTAGATTAACATTCCCCCTTTCCTGTCTTCTCCCTATATAAGTTGGGTAAAAATTTCTAATAAACGAAAGCTTTGATCAGACAAACAGACTTGGCTTCCTTCCTTGCGCTTCTCGTTCCTTCCCCCCCTCGTCCCTTCCCCCCATTCCTTCCACTCTCCTCCCTTAGGAACCCACGTTGAAGCCCCGCTGATCGGGGCAGTTCTATTTTGTTTTTCATCTTTTTTTTCATGTTTTTTTTTAATTTTTTATTAATTACACTTTATTCATTTTGTATCCCCCCATAGGCCCCTCCCTCCTCCCCTTCCAATCCCAACCTCCCCAAGTCCACTGATAGGGGAGGTTCTCCTCTCCTTTCTGATCTTAGTCTATCAGTTCACATCAAAAGTGGCTGCATTGTCCTCTACTGTAGCCTGGTAAGCCTGCTCCCCCCCAGGGGGAGGTGATCAAAGAGCAGGCCAGTCAGATTATGTCAGAGGCAGTCCCTCTTCCAATTTCTATGTAACCCACTTGGACACTGAACTGCCATGGGCTACATCTGTGCAGGGGTTCTAGGTTATCTCCATGAATAGTCCTTGGTTGGATTATGAGTCTCTGGGAAGTTCCCTGTGTTCAAATTTTCTTGTTCTGTTGCTCTCTTTGTGGAGACCCTGTCCTCTCCAGCTCTTACTATATCCCACTTCTTACATAAAATTCCATTCACTCTGCCCAACAGTTTCCCATCAGGCTCAGCATCTGCTTTGATAGTCTGTAGGGCAGAGGCTTTCAGAGGCTCTCTGTGGCAGGTTCCTAGGTCGGTTCCTGTTTTCTTTGGGCTTTCAGAGGCCCTCTGTAGCAGGTTCCTAGGTTGTTTCCTGTTTTCTTCTTCTTTGGATGTCCATCCTCTTTGCCTTTCAGGATGGGGATTGACCGTTTTAGGTAGGGTCCTCTCTCTTGCTTAGTTTCTTTAGATGTACAGATTTTAGTGGGTTTAACCTATGTTGTATGTTTATATGAGTGAGTATATACCATGTGTGTCTTTTTGGTTCTGGGACAACTGACTCAGGATGATCCATTCCAGGTCCCACCATTTACCTGCAAATTTCATGATTTCCTTATTTTTCATTGCTGAGTAATACTCCATTGTATAGATGTACCACAGTTTCTGCATCCATTCCTCAGTTGAGGGGCATCTGGGTTGTTTCCAGGTTCTGGCTATTACAAATAAAGCTGCTATAAACATGGTTGAGCAAATGTCCTTTTTGTGTACTTGAGCCTCTTTTGGGTATATGCCTAGGAGTGGTATGGCTGGATCTTGAGGAAACACTATTCCTAGTTGTCTGAGAAAGTGCCAGATTGATTTCCAGAGTGGTTGTACAAGTTTACACTCCTCATAGGGGAGGTCCTCTTCCCCTATTGTCTGACACTAGCCTATCAGGTCTCATCAGGACTGTCTGGATCCTCTTTCTCTGTGGCCTAGTAAGGTCACCTCCCCAGGGGGATGTGATCAAAGAGCAGGTAACTGAGCTCATGTTAGAGACAGTCCCTGTTCCTTTTACTAGGGAATTCACATGGAGACTGAGCTGCCTTTGGGCTACAACTAAGCAAGTGGTCTAGGTCCTCTCCATGTCCTTGATTGATTCATCAGTCTCTGTAGGACTCTATATGCCCAAATTTTTTGGCTCTGTTGGTCTCTTTCTTGGGATCTTGTCTCTGTTTCTATTCTTGCCAAAATTATTTTTTAATTATTTATTCATTATTTATAAAGTACTCTGTCTGCATGTGAGTCATTAGGGCAGAAGAGGGCCCCATATATCATTATAGATGGTTATGAGTCACCATGTGGTTACTGGGAATTGAACTCAGGACCTTGAACCTTCTCTCGAGCCTTGCCCAAGTGCTTGACTTTATTTCCTACTGTGACTTCTCTTGATGATGGCCTATAAACTGTAGTGATCAAATGAACCTTTTCCAAAAAAAGATGGTTTGGGCAAATTTTTATTACAGTATTAGAATGCAAACTAGGACTGTGCATGCATGCATGCATGCATGCATGCGTGTGTGTGTGTGTGTGTGTGTGTATGTGTGTGTGTGTTCTTAGAGCTCAGAAGACAATATAGTAGATAGATACAGGTTCTCTCACTAGATTTTTAGTCACCAAGTACACTGGGCTCACTAGCCAGTGAGCGAGCACCAGAATTCTGCCTGTCTTCTACTTTCTTAATATATTGGTTCATATTGCATACTACCATGTCTGGATTTTCATGTAGCTTCTAGCAATCAAATTCAGGTTCTTATGTCTGAAGATTAAACACCTTAACAGGTGGAACATCAGCTGTTTCTAACTCTGTCTACGTGGACTTCAGTAGTCTTTGCCGCGGTCCTAATGAAGAAGGCTGGTTAATGAGCAGTGCAACGTGATGCTTAGTAAGTACTTACTGCCCAAGATCTTACCTATGACGCCTGGCAGTGAGTAAAGGTCAAAACAGTTATGTCTGTTCAGGCTTAGACACAGATCTACACAGATCTTTGTATAATTATATTTAATTTTTATATTATATTCATTGCAGATATACCAATTTATTTACAAAGAACAAAATGCACACTTAATTTTTACCTTTGTAAACGCCACTGAAATTACTATGTTATTCAAAATAATAAACAGATAAATTGTTCTAAAATGTTTATGGTTTTCAAAATCCTCTTACTATTTTGTTGGTTCAAAGAGTTTTCAACAAAATTAAAATATCTATTACAAGAAGGCCCTAAAATTCATATTTTACCAGAGGCCAAAGCCAATCATCTTTTCCTTCCTCCCACATTTCAGCTTTTTATCTGGACACAACTGCTGTGCTTCTTGGCAGCTCCTTCTGAAGGAGATGAGGTAGTGATTATTTGATAAAAGGAATAAAAATCCTTCCTACTTTTGTTGTTTTGCTTCTTTTTTGTTCACAGGAGAATTACAAATTACTGTTAGACAGTCCCAAGTTCACATTCTGCCAGGTCTTACCTTCACTTGGTAAAATTATCTTTGCCTAGAAAAGAGAGTTCAGATGCATTAGATTGTAAATTCATCATGAATGAAGGCAAAACACTGTAAATAAATGTGTAACTGAGGAAGAAGGATCAGCCCTAATTTCATCCCTTGTTTTCTGGGCACAGATCTTATAGTTACTCAGAATTCAATGCCATTATTTCAGAGAGTTTAACAGTGCATAACATTCAGGAAATTTAAGTCTTGTCTCTAAATATTGTTTAAAAATTGGGGTTTTATGTGTAAATAATATTGTCATTCTTAATATCCTAACAGGCTGGGGATTTATGAGGCATGTACTATCTGATAAAACTAGTGTGCTAAATGAATTATTTGGTCTGATGAAGTGCATTCCACTTGGAGACTGCATCTACTGGCTACATGTGAGCAGGGGTTTTAGGTCCTCTCCATGCATGGTCCTTGGTTGGGGTTTCAGTGTCTGCAGGCCCCCTTGGGCCCAGATTTTTTGGCTCTGTTGGTCTCCTTGCGGAGCTCCTGTTCCCTCCACATCTTCCTATCTCCCTCTTCTTCCATAAGTTTCCCTGCACTCTGCCCAAAGTTTGGCTATGAATCTCAGCATCTGCTTAAATACCTTGCTGGGTCAAGCCTTTCAGAGGTCCTCTGGAGGAGGACCTCCCTAATCAGCGGACTAGGGGAGGGAAATGAGGGAGAGGGCTACAGCCAGGATACAAAGTGAATATATTGTAATAAATAATAATAAAAATTAAAAAGATAAAACATTCTTTCTCTCTCAAGTTGTTTTTTGATAGCTTTTTAAATTTTTTATTTATTATTTATTACAATTTGTTCACTTTGTATCCCAGCTGTAGCCCTCTCCCTCGGTTCCTCCCAATTCCTCCTTCCTCCCTCCCTCTTCTCCCCCTATGCCCATCCATTAGCTTTTTAAAATTATTATTATTATAATAACAGAGATAAAGCTAGTAGACATCCTGAGGTTATGTGGTTTTTCAAAGGTGAAGACACACAGACACACACAGTAGATGGAATAACCTCACCATCACAGAAGACATATTCCAAGAAACAGAATATGAACTGGAGATTAGTATTCACACTCTCTGAGGGCTACCCCTGGTGCCAAGACACAGAACACGCAGGAGAAGAGGCAAGATATAAATGGAAGATGAGTTGGAGCCAACCTCTGGGGACAGTATAAGCCATCAGGAAGTTGTCTTCCATAAAACAAAACATCCTTTACAGCTGTCCTTCATTAAGGTAAAGCAACAAGCTTTTCTTTTGTCCTTTGCACAATCACCAGAATCATCCAAGTGTGCCCTCTTGACTTTGGGATGAGTACAGATGAGGTGCTCCAGCGTCAGGAACCACTTTTATAAAAGTTCACATGGAAAGATTTTCTGTCAGCAGCACATCCAGCCATTGAATAATATGTCCTTTCGTAAAATGACCAGGTTTTCAGGGCTGACCACTTAATACTGGATAACCAATTGGTGTGTTATTGCCTGGGGAAGACTATTTCTTCACTATCAGCATTCCTTCGTTGCTTGTAGTTCTTTGTGTAGAGTTATGGCCTCATGACCTTTAATTTTATACATACTGAGCAGGGTGTATTTAAGAATATATATGTTTATACATATACATTTGTGCATGTAATAACAATTAAGTTTAAAAAGAAGCCATGAGGTCCTATTTATTGATTGTTGCTCCTAGAACCTGTGCTGCTGGTGTTCTGTTCAGGAAGTTGTCTCCTGTACCAATGAGTTTTAGGGTCTTCCCCACTTTTTCTTCTAATCGATTTAATGTGTCTGGTTTTATGTTGAGGTCTTTGATCCATTGGACTTTAGTTTTCTGCAGGGTGATAAGTATGTTTCTATTTGCATTTTTCTGCATGTAGACATCCAGTTAGACCAGCACCATTTGTTGAAGATGCTATCTTTTTTCCATTGTATGCTTTTGGCATCTTTGTCAAAGATCAAGTGTCCATAAGTGTGTGGGTTTATTTCTCGGTCTTCTATTCAGTTCCATTGATCCACCATTCTGTTTCTATGCCAGTACAATACAGTTTTTATTACTGTTGCTCTGTAGTACAGCTTAAGATCAGAGAAGGAGATACCTCCAAAAGATCTGGGAAATAGTAAGACCTGGAGAGGACAGGAACTCCACAAGGAGAGCAACAGAATCAGAAATTTGAACACAGGGTTCTTCCCAGAGACTCATACTCCAACCAAGTACAATGCATGGATGTAGCCCATGGCAGTTTAGTGTCCAAGTGGGTTACATAGTAATGGGAAGAGGGACTGCCTCTGACATAATCTGATTGGCCTGCTCTTTGATCACCTCTCACTGAAGGGGGAGCAGCCTTACAAGGCCACAGAAGATGACAATGCAGCCACTCCTGATGAGATCTGATAGACTAAGATCAGAAGGAATGAGAGGAGGACCTTCCCTATCAGTGGACTTGGGGAGGGGCATTCGTGAAGAAGGAGGTGGGAGAGGTGGGGGAGTGGGATTGGGAGGGGAGGAGGGAGGAGCTTATGGGAGGATAAAAAGTGAATAAAGTGTAATTAATAAAAATAAAAATTAAAAAAGCCATGAATTTGAGAGATAACAAGGAGTAGGAATCCTATGGCTTAGAGAGGAAGGGGAAAGGGGGACATTTTTAGATAATAGATAATCAAAAAGTAAATAAAGCAATAAATAAAAACTCACGTTATAAAACTGAAAAAAAGATGGATATGGATAATGTACCATCCTCCCCATCACTCTATCTTCTCAATCTAAGCTTTAAAATATGTTTGACTACTCTTAGTATTGTAGTGTATTACATACAATTTAATATACATACTATATACATACATATGTGTGTTATTTGTGATGACTTGCCAACTTTAATGATCTTTCCAAGGATGCCATTTTTCAAGAAAGAGCAAATAGCTTTTCTCTAGATATGATGCCAATATGTATAGATAAATCACAATTAGTTCCTATTCCCTATCCATTTAAGTAGATTAGGATTTTGCAGTTCAAAATAATTTCTCCTACATCATCCCAAGACTAATCACTTAATAATTATAGGCTTGTAACATAGTTCATACTCACTGTTGCTATTTAATAAAGCACTAGGCCTCCATACATTTGCAATTCTTTTTTCAACAACATTATTTTGTGTGTTTGAATTCTTTTCCTACATTCAGTCTACTTAAAAATAGTGTTTGTTATAATTACTGATGTTAAAATGTTCTGCTTAAAATATTTTTATTCTTTTTGCCATCATAAAATATATTATTTTTATTTTCTATTTATATGTTAATGTATTTTTAAAGACTAAGTCTCCAATAAAAATCTAACTAATTGATAAAGACCTACTCATTTTAGATAGCCATATGAATGAGAAAACTCATTTATAAGAATAAATTAATGAAAATGATTGAAAAATTTAAAGGAGAGTCATGAAAAAATCCTGTAAGAACTAATATTTGTTGAAAGAAAATCGGTACTCATCAAATTTTGTGTTTAAATTACTTAAGCATATTTATATGTCCAGTTTAGGGATATATACAGCAAAACGATAATTAAATGGAGAGTTAAAACATGAATCATTTAAAGAAATGCTGCAGGAAATCCCAAGTTTCATTGGAATTATTGTACCTTTGACAAAATAACTGATTTTAAATCATTAAAAGTGACTATTTTTTTATACAATCATGGCTTCTATGTAGCCAGGTTTATTTAATATAGTTTCTTTCATACTAGTACGCAATAATGCCTTGCCTTGAAAGTTCCTGGGGAAACAAATTTAATTTCTTTTTATTAGAATTTTATTTATTTATTTTGTAAGCTACAAACGCTCTAAGGTTAGGTATTTGCCTCAGATTGAACATTCTTAAAATAACTGCAATATATATATATATATATATATATATATATATAAAATGATAAAACTAGATGTTTACCACAAATTCAATGACCCAAAATACTGCCCACATAAACCACATTTCTAATTATAGTTCTGTTACACCATCAGGAAAGAGATGATGCTTCATTTTATTAATTTACTGACCTACATAAGTACAAAACCCAAACATAACATTTTAAGTATTAAGATGGCATTTATAACAAGTTGAAAGTGGTTTCAATCTAATTAAATATAACTTAAGAAAAACTATTATACTTTCATTGTGACATTTAACAGATAATGTAGTGTTAGGTAAATCTTACACAAATCATTTAATGTTTTCAATAGATTTAAAGCACTGACACTGAGAGATAGGCTTCTAAAAAAAAACATCAATTCCTTTGTTCTTTGTTTTCATTATAAGTATGGAAGATGTTTCCATATGGGTCACAAGAAACCTTGCAATAATTATGTTAAAATTATTTAAGACAACACAAATTGAGTGATTGTTATATTGACTATACTGTTCAATTTCAGTGTCACCTTAAAAAAAAGGGGAACATTGGAATGAAGGTAACTGGGTTCCATAGTAATAGGAACAGGGACTGTCTCTGACATGAACTGATTGGCCTCCTCTTTAATCACCTCCGCCTGAAGGGGGAGCAGCCTTACCAGGCCACAGAAAAAGACAGTGCAGCCACTCCTGATGAGACCTAATTGACTAGGATCAGAAGGAAGGAAAAGAAGTCCTCCCCTATCAGTGGACTTGGGGAGGGGCATGCATGTAGAGGGAGGAGGAAAGGAGGGATTGGGACAGGAGGAGGGAGGGAACCACAGGGTGGATACAGAGTGAATAAAGTGTAATTAATAAAGAATTAAAAAAGATACAAATTACAAATATTGATTATATATGAAAAGAGTCAATGTTGTAAAATGCAGAGTTTATAAATAAATTTATTTTTAAACACCTTTATTTTAATTTCTATTTCTGAGATAAATACCCTCTGTAGAGAGAAGATACATGGACAGGGTTTATGTAACTTTTAACTCCAGGCAGGAAAGTCACAGTTGCAGGAGTTTGAGTCAGCGCTGGTCTCCATCAAATCCAAAGGCAAGATCAGAGAGAAACAACATTTCTATATGTTTGTTGCTTTCTTTCTGTACCCTCACACTATTCATTTTTTTTTTTGCATAAAGAACAGTATTGTTCACAGAACAGTGAGACTTCTTAAATAATCAACTATCAGGATTTTTCCCTCACAAAAATGTCATAATGATCCAACATGATATTTCCACACTAAGACACTCTTCTAATTCTAGATTGTGACAATTTATAGTTATATT
Source organism: Rhombomys opimus (assembly GCA_010120015.1). Lineage (NCBI taxonomy): Eukaryota > Metazoa > Chordata > Mammalia > Rodentia > Muridae > Rhombomys > Rhombomys opimus. The sequence continues at coordinate 116,361 of REGO01001202.1, forward strand.
TATGTTTCTATAAAAAATACGAAGATGAAGACCTACCTTATAGAGGAAAACTTTATTTGGGCTTAACAGTTCTAGAGAGATGCATCTATCATGTGGAGAAGCATGGCAACAAGAGGTAGAAAGGACAGCAGCAACAGGATACTGAAAACTTACATTCTTTATTATAATCATGAGGCAGAAAAAGCAAACTGCAGGCAAGGCTTTTGACTCTCAAAGTTCATCATGGTGACATGATTCCTCGAGCAGGGCCACATTACCTTAACCTCCTCAAATAGTGGGATCAACATGTTTAGACCCCTGACACTAAAAGAAGTCTTTTCCATTCAAACTACGTTAATGGTTGAAATTCAACAGAACAGAATGCTTAACAAAGTGATAACTGATTCTGAGCCATTGCTTGGTCTCCAAAGCCTTCTATGTGAGCTTGTATCAAGTAAAGCAGAAGACACAGAAAACACACAGCTGTGACATCTGCAATCAGCCAAAAACAAAAACAAAAACAAAAATAAACAACAACAACAACAAAAAACACTTTAGGATGAAAGCAACCAATATTCCCCAGTCTGAACTCTTCCCATTAAAAGAAAAAAAATACAAAAAATCTGTGAATTGCTTTGGCAGAGTAATATAGATTCTCACATTAAGATATTAAAGTCTTCAAATCCAGAAACTAAAAAAAAAAAAAAAAGGTAATCATATTTTAAATCAGGGTCTCTGCAGAGGCAATTGTATTAAGCCAAAGTCATCATCGCACAACAAATACAATTTGAATGATGTCATTAGTAAAAAAACTCAATTAACAAAAAAAAAAAACTTAAATAAATAAATAAATAAATAAACAAATACATAAATAAATAGATGAACAATTCTCTTGGCCCAAAGCAGGGGGTAGCCAAATTGATTCGAAGTCCAAGCCCTTGAAGATGTTAAGTACTCAGTCCTTAAGGGTGAGTATTACCCTTAAGTATGAGAGGTTTAGAGGCTATTGAGGATAACTCTTCTCTCAAGGTTGGCATGAACCCCACCTTTATTTCCCTGTTAACACTAAAAAACTAAATACCACAACAGCCCCTCCTTCCACCTTCAGTTACCATAAGGAAAGCTTGCCATTTCAGGGAATGGAATCTGATTCTACTTCTGGCCTGTTTAACCAGCTCTAAAGGTGAAAATATTGGCTCTTACCATAACAGTTAACCCAACTGGGTCTACTAATCACCTGGCCGTAGACCACCATACAGGAAATCCTCATGTAGTACTGACATGTTAAAGAGGTAGGTGGACTAATTATCCATCTAATGCCATGATGTATTCCTCCCTCTCTATACAGCACCCACTTGGAGGCCTTTCTTATTGTAGCACTACTATCCCTGACTGTTCTTACAGTACTAATTTATAAGATTAACTTGCCCCTTTCCCTTTTTATCTTTGTTTTATTCTTTCAGACACTGGTCAAGATGTTAAGCATGCTTCCTCTAACATGCTGGGCTTGCTTTCTACTCTGAAATTTTCTGTTTCTCCCACCACACAGCTGCTTGCCAAACTCTGTTGCTGAACCTGCTGGCTTTCTCAGACTCTAAATTAAAAAATTGTTATCAGGATTCCTTTTGAAACTTTTTAGTTTTTAAGCTTTTTTGTTTTGTTTTGGTGTGTGTGTTTGTGTGTGTGTTGTTTGTT
>REGO01001202.1:137717-147916 GCA_010120015.1 Rhombomys opimus
TGGCTAAACTGAGGGGGAAGCAGACACAGGTTAGCAACTGGTACCCAATGTGGATATAATAGGATCTCTGATATGAGCAGGTGGTAGGTGAGTGCCCCTAGCCTTCTGGCATTAGCTGAAAGGCCCTAAGTCTCCCCACAATGAAGATTAGCTTTCCTTCTTTGTTTTCAGTTAGTTCCATTGTGCCAGGTTCAGGCACTCTGAAAAGGCAACTGACACCTTCTGTCCAGGGCTATTCATTGGCATTGGTTGAATGCCCAGAATCCTTTGAATAAACCCTGCCAGCCATAATACTGTCGGCAACAACTCTCTGTCTTTTATCCTTATAAACAAACAAACAAACAAAAACCAAAATAACAAAACAACAGAAATGCAGTGACCTATAAACCATCAGGTTGGTCTCTGGAATTCTTAAAACTGCCACCAGGCTTGCATTTGGGTCTTTGAAGAATCCACTAACAGCCATAAGGCTACTAAAACATTTGTCTTTGGCCCTGGCATTTCCTTTCCCCTATTATCTTGGGAAATACTTCATCACATCAAAAGAAACCTCAGAATAAGGAAATACAAGACCTCTTAAAATCCCATGGACTAAAACTCACCAAATGAAGTCCCTGAAATTGTGCTGTGTATGACCATAAGAGATCCTTGCATGAACTCCATATTCAGTGGCCTTCGCTGATTCCCAAAGAGGGAAGCGGACACTGCGCAATATTTAGGTATACCATTTATATCCCTAATCTCTCCAGGACTTCATCAAGCATGGATGATGAATTATGTCAAAGGCTTATTCAGCATCTTTCATATGCTCATATAGTTTTTTTGTTTTTTTCTTTCAGTTTCTTTATAGCGCAGATTACATTGTTTGATTTTCATATGTTGAACCATCTCTGCCTCTCTGTAATATAGTCTACTTGACCGTGGTGAATGATCTTCTTGATATGTTCTTGGCTTTGGTTTGTGGGTATTTTATTGAGTATTTTTATATCTATGTTTATGAAGGAAATTTGTCTGTAATACTCTTTACTTGTTGAGTTTGAATGTGGTTTGGCTTGTTAGGGTGACTATGGTCCCCTAAAATGAAATTGGCAGTGTTCTTTCTGTCTCTATTCTATTCGATGATTCAGAACTATTGGTAATATTTCTTCTTTGAAAACCTGGTAGAATTCTGCACTAAAACTGCCTAGCCCCAACTTTAGTGGTTGAATGACTACTTCTATTTCCTTAGAGGTTGTAGGTGTAATTAAATTCTTTATCTGATCTTGATTTAACTGGCAAGTGGTATCTATGAAAAAAGAGTCCTTTTTAATTTTTTTTTTTTCGATTTGGTGGAGTACAGGTTTTTGAAGAGTGACCTAATGATTCCTTGGATGTTCTTGTTGTCTGTTGTTATGTCTCATTTTTCATTTCTGATTTTAGTTTCAGTGTTCTCCCTGCCTATTAATTAGTGTGAACTAAAAAAGAGACAAACAATTCTTTCTTTCTTTTTTGACTCTGTATTTTTCTCTTTGTTTCTAATGTATTGATTTCAGCTTTGAGTTTGATTATTTCCTGCCATCGACTCCTCTTGGGTGTGTCTGCTTCTTTTTGTTCGAGACTTTTAAGTTGTGCTGCTAAGTCGTGAGCATAAAATCTCTAATTTCTTTATGAACGCCCTTACTACTATGAACTTTTTCATTAGCTCCACTTTTATTATGTCCCACAGATTTCAGTATGTTGTGAACTTATTTTCATTAAATTTTATAGTTATTTATTTCTTTATATTTCTGCCTTTACCCAGTACAGTGTTGTTCCATTTCTATGAGTTTTGTAGGTTTTCTGTTGTTTTGTTGTTGTTGAAATCCAGCTTAAATCTATAAAAGTAACTTTTATTTGCCAGATGTAATTGTTATCTCAGAGGTTTACTGCTGAACAAGCACACTCATAACAGTTCTTTCTGAACTCTAGCTGGCTGGTTCAGCTCAGCTGTTCTGGGTCAAACTGCTCTACAGACTGACTGATTCAAACTGTTTTTTTTCTTCTTCTCACTGAATTTCTGTGTTTGACATCAAACTAACTCTGGCAATTTGTTCTAATCCTCTTGTTCCTTCTCAGTCTCTGGCATCAGCGGTATCTGCTGACCTTCACTGAACTGCACAAACTCAGGAATGAACTCTGTTCCACAGCACTACCTGAAGTCAACTGAATTGCACTCAATGAACTGCTCTCCAATCAGACATCACTTTGAAACTTTACTGCTTCTTTCTATAAACTAACCTTAATTTCATTGCTTGGAATTAAAGGTGTGTACTAAGGGCATGTCTGCATTCCAGCCAGATCATATAGACCTAGAAGGTCTTTGGATGTGATCAATTCTAGAGCAGCTGGATTAAAATTCCTCTACACAATCCATGGTAGTGTGAGAGGACACAGGGAGTTTGTATTTATTTATTTATAAACTATGAAGACTTGCTTTGTCACTGACTATGTAGTCAGTTTGGGAGAAAATTCTGTTTTTTTTTTCCCTCTGGTCTTTTGGCCCAAATGACTTGTAAGACCTCAACTGGCATTTTGGCAGCCTGCAGGACCTCCGCATTTATGGGGTTCTGAAAATTGGAGCGGCCTTTAGGGCACCAGTAAGAGGCATGGCTTCTGGTACAGTAGAGGACCTCTGTGTCAGATTTGTGAGCCTGAATATGGAGAGGAAAGGAGGGAGTGCTGTTTGGGAAAGCTGAGCAGACTGAAGACTTGTTGCATTGTCTGTGTGTGGTTCCTGACCTGGGATTCTGTTTACCAGTTAGAGGAAGGAGCTTCTGCCATAGTTGTGGATCTTAATATAGAGTCTGAATTTTTATATTCTATCCCTCTCTGCTATTTTTTTCCCTCACTGAAGTCTTTCTTCTTTCTTCACATAAATGACCTTCTATTTTCATGACTCTCCCTTTTTTTGTGTGTATGTGTAATAGAATGTTTATTCGTTTTCTTAAAGTTAAGCACAATAAATTCATCTAAGTTTTTAAATTATTTCCTTATATTTTGGCTATAATTATAACATGTTCTCCCATCACTTCCTTCCTACAATCCCTCACAAATATTCATCATTGTTCTTTTTTAAATACATGAGCTTTTTCTCATTAATTGTTGTTATATAATATATGTAAGCATTTATACATATATTCTTAAATACACAAATTCAACTGGCTAAGTTGGTATAATGTTATGCTACTTGTATATATGTTTTAAGACTGACCATTTGGTATTGAGTAAACAATTGGTGTGCTCCTTTCTGGGTAAGGCCATTTTTCTCACAGTCTCATCAATTCTTAGTTGTCTGCAGTTCTTTTTTTTCCCATACACCAACTATTTTATTCTATTCTGTAATTTTGTTTTATTAACTACATTTTAATTGTTTTATGTTAATTACAGTTTATTCACTTTGTATCCCAGATGTAGATCTCCTCCCTCATTCAGTTCCAGTCCCACACTCCCTCCCTCATCTCCTCCATGTCCCTCTCCAAGTCCAGTGATAACGGAAGTCCTCCTCCCCTTCCATCTGACCCTAGCCTATCAGATCTCATCAGGAATGGCTGCATTGTCTTCCTCTGTGGCCTGATAAGGCTTCTCCCCTCTTATAGGAGGTGATCAAAGAGCCAGCCACTGAGTTCACGTCAGAGACAGTCGCTGTTCTCCTTATTAGGACACCTACTTGGACACTGAGCTGCCACGGGCTCCATCTGAGCAGGGGTTCTAGTTTTTTCTGTATGAGGAAGACAACATGACCTTGACAGCCTGTGCCGCTTCAAACCCTATACACTTTGGGGTGTCTATTGTTGTCTGTGTTCAGATAAGTTTTAGGCCATCATGTTCGTGAGACTTTATGGGTGTAATTTCTAATGTTGCTTGAAGGCACATCCACCGACCAGCCTCTTTGATCTTACAATCTTTCTGCAGTCTCTTCTTCAATGTTCCTTAAGCTTTACCTATAGGATTGTATGGTAGAAATATCTCTTGACATTGGGCTCCACAACTCTGCACCTTTATTGGTTTTATTTGTGTGTGTGTGTGTGTGTGTGTGTGTGTGTGTGTGTGTATGATAATCTGTATCCATTGTAAAAAGATGTTTCATTGATAAGAGGTGAGGACCTTAATTATCTGTCGTTATAAGTAGAAATAATTTTATTATTATTTAGGCTTATGTTGGTTTATTAAAATGATAGTTGTAGGCTCTTCTGTAGAAGATTTATAGAAGATTCTATAGGAGATTTGTAACTATCTGTGGATAGTTGTTTATGTTTCCAATACCAGGCATGATTTCCTTCTGGCTGAATGACTCTAAAGCCCAGTTAGAGAAACACGATTTCCTTTGTATGTGAACCAAATGAATAGACCAGAGAAGGCACTTTAGACATAAAAAAGAACGATCCCACTCAAGTGTATGACAATGAATAAGAGAGTTTGGGAATATTTGCAGAAGTAAGAGTTAAGGATTATTTACAGTTATAGGGGTAATTTAAAGTTACTGAAGGATCAGAATCCCACCATAATCAGGGTCCTGTTCTGAAAAGCTGCATCCTTAGAGTTCCCTGCATGATTTACAGGCTACTTAATTGTTCAATGATTTTTACTTGCTATCATTTGTCATTATGTACATAAAATTGAGAGGGAGACATCATTAGTCTTGTAAGTTTTATAAAAATTTCTGAGATTTGTGAACTATTTGTATGCTGACCCTAATATATTTTTTGCCTTGATCCTTAGTCTTTCTCCAAAACAGGCTATTTCAGTTTAGAAAAATATATAAATTTAAAATGTTCTAGTTTTAATTTTCTAATTAAAATTATGACCCTGAATTTCAAAATCAAACCAAATACAAAAAAAAACAATTTTAGGGCAATATACTATACAGTTTTAGCTATGCACACATTAATTAGCAATAAAAACAAAACTCGTACTCATTTTAAAAGATACTTAAATACATACATTAAAATTTTTAAATCTGGCTCTTTCTCAGACAATTAAGAATAGTGCTTCCTCGAGATCAAGCTATACCACTCCTAGGCATATATCCAAAAGATGTTCAAGTACACAACAAGGACATTTGCTCAACCATGTTTTTAGCAGCATTATTCGCAATAGCCAGAAACTGGAAACAACCCAGGTGTCCATCAGTGGAGGAATGGATAAAGAAATTGTGGTACATTTTCACAATGGAATACTACTCAGCAATTAAAAACAAGAAAATCATGAAAATCTCAGGCAAGTGGTGGGATCTAGAGAGGATCATCCTGAGTAAGGTATCCCAGGAGCAAAATAGACACACATGCTATATACTTACTTAGATAGGATAAACTAGGATGAATATACTAAAATATGTACACCTAAAGAAGATAAACAAGAAAGAGGATCCAGGGTAAGATGATCAATCGTCACTTAGAAAGACAAATGGGCTGGGCATGGGAAGTAGGATATGAACTCAATGACTGGCTCCTTTACTTACATCTCCCCCCTTTGAATGTGGAGACAGCCTTGCTAGGCCACAGAGGAGGACATGGCAGCCAGTTCTGAAGATACCTGATAAGCTAGGGTCAGAAGGAAGGGGAGGAGGACCTCCCCTAGCATTGAACTTGGAAAAAGAGAGGAAGGAGATGATGGAGGGAGGGTGGGATTGGGAGGGAATGAGAGAGGGGGCTATGGCTGGGATACAAAGTAAATAACCTGTGATTAATATAAAAAATAAAAATTAATAAAATAAAAAAATCTACATTGTATGAAGTGATAACTAATGCTTATAATCTCATATCTTTGAGGAGTTTATGTAGAAATTTTAGAAGCTCAAGGTCAGTTTGAACAATATATTTATAGTTACATTATGTGTTCAAAAACAATTGACCTATGACACAGTAAACAGAATTTATACCATATAATTCAATACGTGATTGAACACACATTTCAAGCAACTTCAAATTTACTCACCCATAGTTTTATGGTGTCCTCTCTGGCAAAGTATGCTTTACAACAAAGACTGAACCATAGCAATGACAATGAAAAAGATGTTTATCTCTTCTTCAGGAAGAAGTTTATTTCTTTCCCATTGTGCTTCAATTTCAAGTAATCTGTTTCAGATTTCATTTAAATATCTCATAAGCCCCAGAGAAGGCAAGGGCCATAGCAGCAATCTAACATAACTACACCATTCAGGACTGCAGTGTCTGTTACACTAACACTCGGAAGGAGGTTGTGTGATATTTCCCAAAAGAGATTTTACAAGTGCCAAGACAAATGTAAATGTTTTTAATGTGCTGGAGAAAATACAGTATTTTTAAAGTAAGCTTAATTTTATTTTTACATGAGCTTCATGTTTGTTATAAATATGTGAAAACATTTCAGCCTCATATAACTTAACATTATTTTGAACATAAGTAGACAGTAAACAATATCCTCTGACATAGAAACAAAAATGTATAAAATATGAAAAAGAAAAATAATGTAGATTGTTACACTTTTGCTTATACAAAAGAAACATCAAGACTGTACTTACGCACAAACAGGTCTTGTGACCACACTCTCCATTTTAATTACTCAGAAAGATTTATATCACAGAAATGACAATTTTTATAGTCTTGCTGTTGAATTTTATATCTCTTTTATTAATAAATTTACATAAAGAGGATATTTAGCTTTTGTTTTTGCTATCCAAAATCTATGTTTGTTATGTATTAGAAGGAAAAAAGTACTTTTTTGTTGTGGAATTCTCATTGGTATCTGTCTTAAACATAAATTCTAATGAATACATTTGTATTAAATGTATTTATCAGAAAAAATCAATTTATCAGAAATAAAGTGTATATACACAATGGTTCTAAAAATATACTAGAAAACTGTTGAAAATTGGGTAAAATAATCAAGAAGTTTACTACAGAGAAGCATTTTATAATAATAAAGTGCTATAATTTTGTTCTGTGTATTTTGTGTGTTAAATACCTAAATGTCAAAATTTAATAATCTAATTTGGCCATCTAGATTTTAAGATGTACAGTTGATCTTGCCTCAACCTAGTCGCTGTGTATAAATGTTGGTCTGCTCCTTTATATTTCAGTTTACATAATAATGCACAGATTTACACACAGCCACATGAATATTTGAACTACATGCATTTAGGACAGGGACACATGTATTGTGTTTTATAGTTTCTCGTAATCATTAATTTTCACTATCTGTGTTCTTTTAAATTTTTATTTATTTATTTATTCATTCATTCATTCATTCATTTATGTTTTCACCTTACCTTCTGCTCATGTCCCAGTACAACCTTCCATCCCTCTCTCTTCCTTCCCTATTCCTCAGCAAAGTCAAGCCCTCTTTCCCATCCACCCCAGTTTATCAAGTCATATAAGAAATGAGTTTGTCCTCTTCTCCTGTGGCCAGGCAAGGCAGTGCCTCCAGATTGAAGTGACTGAAACGCTGGCAAAAGCGTTCATGTCAGAGAGAGCCACTGCTTCCCTTATTAGGAAAACCTACATGAGACCTGATGGCCCATCAGTTACATCTTTGTAGGCATCTAGGTCCAGTCCTGCAAGGTCCTTGGTCTGTGCTTCAGTCACATCAGGTCTCTCTTGGTCCTGGTTAGTTGACTGTCTTCTTGTGGAGCTCCTGTCACCTCCAGGTTTTTGTTGTTGTTGTTGTTGTTATTGTTGTTTTGTTTTCTCTTTCCCCTCACTTTTCCACAAGGCCCCCTACAACATGCACAATGTTTGGCTGTGAGTCTCAGAATCTGTTTCAAGGCACTGCAGGGTGGAGCCTCTTGGAGGACAGTGTTTAACTCCTGTCTGCATGCATAGCAGAGTATCATTAATAGCATTAGGGGTTGCTTTTCTTCCAAGTGGTGGGTCTTGGGTTGGGCAAGGCATTGGTTAGCCCTCCTTCCGTCTCTGTTATATATGCTCTATCTTTATCCCTGAACATCTTGTAGGCCTGGTGAATTTTGAGTCAAAGTTTTTGTGGCTGGATTGGTGTTCTCCTCCCTCTACTAGGAGACCTGTCTAGTTAAAGGGTGTCCTCTTCCATCTCTATGGTTCCTGATACTAGGAGTATCTGCTAGAGTCCTTCTTGTTTCCTACCCCCACCCCATCCCCACCCCCAGCTGATGAGATGGTTTGGCAGTTAAGAACAATGGCTGGTCTTCCAAGAGTACTGAGTTCAATTCCCAGCAGCCACATGACCATTTATAATGAGGTCTGATGCCCTCTTCTGGCATGCATGTGTACATGTAGATAAAATATTTATACATTAAACAAAATACGTGAAAAATTTCTCTCTGACATCTGCATCAGAGTCGGCTCCTGGAAGGATATGAGATGGACTCTGTGCTCTTAATACTTTTACTATTGGTGACTGAAAGAGAGTGATCTAATTGCATTTAAGTCTCTATATCAGCATAACTTTCTCAGAATTACATGCTTTCAGGTTTATAATATATAGCGTAAATTCAGTCTTGACCCAACAAGAAGTGAGCAAGGCTTTGACATGGAGAATAATTCACATTACTGTTTCATATGGAAGTGAGCCATTCAAGAAACCAAATTCCAGCAGGATAGGAATCAATATCTGAATTCAGATTCCAAAATTTGCATCTGCTGTGAGGATGATCATTCCACTGAGTCATGGCTGTCCCACATCACAAGTTCGGAAAAATATTCCTGAAAGCTAATTGATTTTCATCTTGTATTAGAAAGTTCCACCTGGAAATTTCCCTTCTAAGTTCTCTGATGATGCATTAGCATCTTACATTACTAGCTTGATATTAAATTTCTGTGAGTACATACTTATCCATCATTGTATTATTCACTTATCTAAAAGTGTGATGTTGTTGAATGAAAACATAAATGTGTAATATCTTCTATTTTATCTATTATTGTCTGTCCTTTGTTTGAAGGATTTTTGTTACAGTCACTCATCAATCTTTTCTCCTCTCCTGCTCCCTGCTCCCTCCCTAATCTCTCTATGTGTGTATGAACAACAGCTTTTAGGAGTTGATTCTGTAATTTCACCATGTAAATCTCAGGAACAGGTATGAAACTCAGTTTTCTGGCTTAGTGGAAGATACATTTGTCCAAATGATACTTCTTTGTAGCCCAAACATTTGTTTTAATGATTAACCCTAAATGTCAACATCTAGAAAAATCTTACTATCTGTGCATTATTCACTGATATAAAAGACAGCCAATCTCAACTATGAATAAAGAGAGAATAAAATTTCAAATGTTATCCTCTAGCCTTTACACGTGAGCCCCCACACCCATACACACACTAACATACTCACACTGAAATTTGTTCTTGTAGAGTTGCACAGACTGAAAATTTGATCATTTCTGTATGGAAACCAAGATCCTGCATCTTTTGTCCGTCCATATGAATTTTGAGATCATTTGTTTCAATTTTGTGAAGAATTGTATTAGAGTGCTGAAGAAGGATGACTTGAATAAATAAATTACTATTGGTATTAATCTTACCAATCTATGAGCATTGGGCGTATCTCAGTCTTCTTGTACTTTCAAACATGTGGAGCTGCAGATGGATGCACCATCCTTTATTTGCTGGCATATTTGGTAGTCAGGCATTCACTGGCAGAGAAACAGGTACACAATGGCACACAAGGCCACATACATGTGGACACAGCCTGAACACAAGTAAGCACACATAAAACAGAAGACAGAAAAGACAAAGACACATTCCAGAAGAGACACTTGCTTCTTGGACCTCAAAGACTGATTTTCACACACTATACAAATGGGCCCCCTTTTTCCAGAGATGGCTATACTACTGTTTATAGGTTCTCTGGTTTTCTGATAGATGTCATCATATATAATTTACTATATATAATATATTATTTATTATATATAATACAATTATATATTATTTATACAAATATATATTATTTAATATATAATTAATAAATATATATTATTTATATAAATAAATATGTATAACCATTTCTGTAAATCCATGCCTAATTTGTTTTTTTATTTAATTTTATTTTTTTAATCAGTTACATATTATTAACTCTGTATCCTAGCCGTGTCCCGAACCCTCATTCCTTCCCAGTCCCTCCCTCCCTCCCTCATCACCACTGTGCCCCTTTCCAAGTCCACTGATAGGGGGGACCTCCCCCCATTCATCTGATCCTGTTTTATCAGGTATCTTCATTGAGTTCCTGTTAGAAA
>REGO01001202.1:148916-162552 GCA_010120015.1 Rhombomys opimus
CAGAAGCTTTTCAGTTTCATGAGGTCCCATTTATTGATTGTTGCTCTTAGAGTCTGTGCTGTTGGTTTTCTGTTCAGGAAGTTGTCTCCTGTGCCAATGAGTTCTAGGCTGTTCCCCACTTTTTTTTTCCAACTGATTTAGAGTATCTGGTTTTATGTTGAGGTCCTTGATCCACTTTGACTTTAGTTTTGTACCTTAAAAGTTACTGTTCCCCTTTCAGTGATTTTGGTTATTATGACCTAAAATTGAAAGACAAAACTTATGAACCACAAAACATCAGAAGAAAAAGAAAACAGGAAACAAACTAGGAACCTGCTACAGAGGGCCTCTGAAAGCCAGAAGAAGAAAACAGGAAACAACCTCAGGAACCTGCCACAGAGGGCCTCTGAAAGCCTCTGCCGTGCAGACTGTCAAAGCAAATGCTGAGCCTGATGGCCAACTGATGGGCAGAGTGAATGGAATTTTAGGTAAGAAGTGGGAAATAGCAAGAGCTGGAAAGGACAGGAATTCTCCAAGGAGAGCAACAGAACAAGAAAATTTGAACACAGGGAACTTCCCAGAGACTCATACTCAACCAAGGACTATTCATGGAGATAACCTAGAACCCTGACAATGTAGCCACTTCTGATGAGAACTGATAGACTAAGATCAGAAAAAAGGAGAGGAGGACCTCCTCTATCAGTGGACTTGGGGAGGAGCATGCATGCAGAAAGGGGGGGGGAGGCTGGGACTGGGAGGGGAGAAGGGAAGGGCTTATGGGGGGATACAAAATGAATAAAGTGTAATTAATAAAAGTTAAATAAAAATAAAAAATAAAATAAAAATAAAAAATATAAAAAAAGAGCTTGTTTTAGAAGAAAAGTTATTAATGGTTTATACACAACTTTTCAAGTGATAAAAAAAAGTCTTCAGAACTTTCGTGCAGCAAATCAGGTCCCAAGGAATTATTTGTCATCCAACTGCAATCAGAATTTTGGTTTCTTTAAGAAGCTAGTTATGTTGTGTGAATTTGTATTTTAATACCAAGTGTCAGATATGGGCCTGCTTCAGATTGTCCACAGAAGCTAAGATTTGCCTCATGTACTAGCAAGGCTATGTTTTTTGCCAGCTGCAGATAGTTTACTTTTGGAATTCTGGAGACTATTTTTATTATTAATTATTGTTACTGTATTTATTTACTTTACATCCTGATCAGAACTTTCCCTCTATCCTCTTTTCCCAGTACCTCCCTCTCCTCTCTCTTCCTCCCCTCCATGAATATCATCCCTCTTAGGCAAATCAAGCAGGAATAGGTTCATCTTCTGATGATAAGTTGGTCCAGTTAGAGGAAAGGCAGGCAACAAAATGTGGGACAGCCCTTACTCCTGCTGTTAGAGGTCCCAAATGAGGACCAAGCAGTACAACTGTTACATATGTGGAAGGTAGGTGGCTAGGTCTATCCTGTAGATATGCTCTGGGTGGTGGTGGTTGAGCCTCACTGAGCCCCAGTAGCCCAGGGTAGTTGATCTTGTGAGTTTTCATGAGGTGTTCTTGACCTTTTTCAATCCTTCTTCCCCTATTCTATGGGATTCAATGAAGTCCATATAACATTTGGCTGTGGGTTTCTGTATCTGCTCTCATCAACTGCTGTGTAAAGCCTCTCAGATGGTGGTTATGCTAGCCTCTTGTCTACAAGTATAACAGATTATCATTATTAGTATCAGTGGTAGGATCTCTCTTATGGCATTCAACTCAAGTTGGGCTATCATTGATTGGCTGAGTCAAAGGTTTTCTAGGTGGCTTGGTGTTAACCTCCCTCCACTGGAAGTTCCTCCTGGCTATAGGATGTGGCCACTTCAAAGGCTCCTTGTTCCCCCTCTGCTAAGACTCAGCTAGAATCATCAACTCCCAGGAGACACCCTTATCCCAGATGTTCTCCCCACCTCCTTCAACACACACACCAATTTCTGCTCTCTCTCCCAGCCCTCAATCTCCCTCCCCATACCTGATCCTCAGCCCATTCTCCTTCCCACCCAGATCTCTCTCTCCATCTACTTCAGATGTCTATTTTATATCCCTTTCTAGGAAGATTCAACCAATCTTGTACTTACAGCTAATATCCACTTATAAGTGAGTATATACCATGTGTGTCTTTCTGCATCTGGGATACCTCATTCAGGATGACCTTTTCTAGTTCCATCTATTTGCTGGAAAATTTCATGATTTCCTTGTTTATAATGGTGGAATAGTATTCCATTGTGTAAATGTACCATATTTTCTCTATCCATTCTTTGATAGAGGGACATCTAGGTTTTTTTCCAATTTCTGGCTATTACAAATAAAGCTGCTAGGAACACAGTTGAGCAAGTGTCCTTGTGGTATGGTGGAATACCTTTTGGGTATATGTCCATGAGTGTTACAGCTGGGTCTTTTGGTAGAACTATTCCCAGTTTTCTGAGAAACTTCCGGATTGATTTCCAGTGTGGTTGTGCAAGTTTGCTCTTCCACCAGCAATGAAGGGGCTTTCCCCTTGCTCTGCATCCTTGCTAACATGTACTGTCACTTGAGTTTTTGATCTTAGCTATTATAACAGATGTAAGATGAAATCTCAGAGATGTTTTGATTTGAATTTCCCTGATGATTAATGACACTGATCATTCCATTAGAGATAACCCTATTAAGGATTATCTACTTAGCTTTGTTCCTCCATTTTTAATTGGGTTATTTGGTATGTTTATGATTAATTTTTTGATTTCTTTATATATTTAGGATATTAGCCCTCAGTCAAATGTAAGGTTGGTGAAGATCTTTTCTCAATCTGTAGATTGCAGTTTTATCCTATTAATGGTGTCCTTTACTTTACAGAAGCTTTTCAGTTTCCTGAGGTCCCATATTTTAATTGTTGATCTTGTTGCATTAGCTGTTGGTGTTCCATTCAGGAAGTATACTGTACCAATCTGTTCAAGGCTATTCCCCTTCTCTTCTATCAGATTTAGTGTACACAGTTTTTTTGTTTGTTTGTTTGTTTGTTTGTTTGTTTTTCTAGCCAAGACAAAGTGAGTGCTTTTTTTATTTCATTGGTGATATTTATAACCTTTGAGAACAGATGACACAAAAATTCTTCCTAGTAGGCTGGCTACTCCAAGATTCTCTCAGAAGGAATTCTTAAGCCTAGCTTCCTGTCAGAATATATGAGGGCCATCTCTCCCACCCCTTGTTCATAGGAAATTCTGTGAATGAACTGTTGCTGTGGTGACTCAAAATTGCTAATAAAATTTCAGAAGGAAGCTCAACGCAAAAAAAGGAAAGAAAGGAACAGACAGAATTTGTATTATATAAATACAAGTACAGAATTTGTATTTATCTACTAAAAAATTCATTTAAAAGCATATATCACTTATTTTTTTCTGTTGCCTTTGTCTGCATTTCCTGTTTAATTATGTATAATACCAAATTTTAATGGTATTTTAAAAAAGTATTTTTTTTTCTTCTCAATGCAGTTTATTCAGGAACCTTGAACAATCTTCTGACCTTGGGGAAAGCCAGCCCACAGCTTAAATAGCCTCTGGGTAGCCAACCCCAGCGTGCCACGTGGGCAACGCAGATAAGTCCACATACACGGAAGCAAGCCAGATATTCAGCCTTAGCCAAATATGGAGTTGTTTGTGACAGAGAGCACTCACCATCAGGAAGGTGGAAGGCAGAAACCAGCTCCATCTTTAAGGCGCGGCATTACGCAGCTCTCTACAGTTCCCCCTTTTTTGTTTTAGACGCATCAGGCAAGAGTAGAGGTCTGATCTCTGATATTAGAAATAAATTGGGACTTTGTACTGATGTTCATTTAAGTGTCATCCACCCAAAGAGCATCAGACCTGTCTGTTACCTTTTTCTCAGAGGCGGGACCTGGGGCATCAACCCGCATGCAATCAGACATGCTCTTCTCTGGGTCGAAAGAGGCTGACCCTGAGTGCAGTGCTTAGCCTCGCATCCTGAGCATAACATTTTAGCTTCTTATGGTAGCCAACCATACTTGGGGAGACTGTCCTGCTTCAATGGCTGTAAAGGCCTGAATGATCATGGCTGCATTACGCTGTTGTGAGACTCTAATCTTGCATATACACCACAGGCAAACCAAGGAGACCAACACCAGAAGGCCTGCTAATGCTCCCATGCCCGCCCATTCCTTCAGATGATTCATGGCTGTAGCAATCCATGATGATAACCCTGTGGCTAGTCCTGGGTCCACTCTGGTAGAATTTACCGTAACAATGGCCACTCTCAGCTGCTCCATCATAGTATCGAATTCTCCAGTCCAATTACCTAAATGTACACAGTTTCATGTTGAGATCTTTGATCCACTTTGACTCAAGTTTTGTAAAATGAGCTGAGAAAGAAGTTAGGGAAACAACACCCTTCACAATCACCTCAAATAATTTGAGGCATCTTGGTGTAACTCTAACCAAGGAGGTGAAAGACCTGTATGACAAGATCTCCAAGTCTCTAAATAAAGAAACTAAAGAACATGTCAGAAGATGGAAAGATAGCCCATACTCATAGATTGGTAGGATTAACATAGTTAAAATGGCCATCCTACCAAAAGCAATCTACACATTCTATGCAATTCCCATCAAAATTCCAACATGACTATTTAAGACCTTGAATGAAAAATACTCAACTTTATATGGAAAAAAATTTAAAGGGGGTAGCTAAAACAATCCTGTACAATAAAATAACTTCTGGAGGTATCATCATCCCTGATTTCAAGCTGAACTCCAGAACAATAGTAATAAAAACTACATGGTGTTGACATAAAAATAGACATGGTAATCAATAGAATCGAATCAAAGACCCAGAAATAAATGCATATGCCTATAGGCACTTTGTTTATTACAAAGAAACCAAAAGCATACAATGGCAAAAAGAAAGCATCTTTAACAAATGGTTCTGGTCTAACTGGATGTCTGCAAACAGCAGAATGCAAATAAATGCATACTTATCATCCTGCACAAAATTCTGGGGACTCTTGAGAAGGTATAAAAGCCAGAGCCTAAAGATGGACGGGGACACTCTGAAGAAAAAGGAGGAGGAAGAGATGGAGGAAGAAGGCTGTCTACTCCTGATGATCCTGATGTTGATTTAGTTTGACAAAAAGAAGGTAGAGATATCCTGATTACAAACATTGGGCTTGCCCCCAAGAAATCTCATGACCTTAATCAGCAGAAAGTAACCTAAGGAGACCTATGAACCCTTTCCTCTCTAACCTGCTTTTGTCTCTCCTACCTGGTGTTTGGGTGTTGGAAGGCATTTGGGTGGAGAAGGGTCGTAGATATAAGAACCCAAATAAAATAGCTAAAGAAATATTGCCAAAAACCCTTTTCTGGTCTGATGGCTTTTATAGGACATATGGGGGTGTGGGGAGAACCAGGATGAGGCATGGAAGAGTAAGGCAGTAAAGTACGCCTGTCAGCTTTGGCCACATCTTAACATGAACTGTCTTGGCATTGCGTACCTAGTTGTTGTAAAAAGAGAAGAAAGATAGTAAGACGCAGAGCAGTAACCAGGGCTGCCTTCAAGATATGAGTCTCCCAAAGACATTTCTAACTTTTTACCAAGCATGAGATTTGAAACTGCTGATTTTGAGGCCTCTGCCTAATGTGGCTTTTCCAGATTATACCCATGTACTCTTTTTGTTTGTTGGTTGTTAATTTTTCTTTTAATTCTTATCTTTTATATTAATTACAGTTTATTCACTTTGTATCCCAGCTGTAGCCCACTCCCTCATTCCTTCCCAATCCCACTCTCCCTCCCTTATTTCTTCCCATGCCCCTCTCCAAATTTACTGATAACGGAGGTCCTCCTCCCCTGAACTCTTTACAATGAAGATATACATGACTTCTCATAGAAAGAATGGAGCTAAAGAACCAGTGGAACACCTTTATTTCCTTTAAATTTATTTATTCTAGTGTTTCCTAACAGTGAGGGAAAGCAGACAGGACAGTTGGTATTTTTCATTTTAAAAAACAATCTGCTTCTAACAAAGTTATACTATATGATGTGATTTTTTTCAAAGAAAATTAATTAATTAATTAAATTTGTTACATACACTAGAAACATTTTGACATTTTTGTTATGGGGCACCTTAATTTACTTAAATATTTAAACAATAATTAAAATTTCAAAGAATTCTTTTTCTTAATGATAAAATCAAAAGCAGTTCAAATATTAAAAGGTAGTTTTTCATACATAAAAGCTTCATTCTGTAGTGAACTTACATTCAAAATAATCAAATACAATTCTAGTATAATTTAATATTCAATGAAAGAAAAACGTAAAATTTTGAAATGTTATTACTATAGCAACCATGAGCATTATGAAGTTTAAATGTCAGTTCTGCTGTGAGCTCTATAAAGGCTAGAGGTACAGTAGAAGCTCCCCTAGATACCATCATCTTTGAAAATCCTTATATTAAAACATTACGTTACATACAAAAAATATTTAAAAATTCCAAATTCTCTGATTAAAAACTATTTACCTAATATTTACTAATTAAAGGAGTATCAACCTAAGGCATCTTGTTAAAAATAGCTACAATTTTCTTGAAATAGAAAGAACTTTTTATAAAATATTCCAGGATTTTAAAAAATTAGCATGTTTATAACCATACTATACAAATAATTGATTTTATAAGAAATTTATATTACTTGTAGGAATGGTAAAAATCAGGTTTTTAATTTTTTAACCAAAAGTGGTGATATATAGTGATATAGTTTAATATGAAAATTTTATATCAATTTTTTTCTTTTCTTTTTTTTAATTTTATTTTTTTTCTTATCAGTTACATTTTATTAACTCTGTATCCCAGCTGTATCCAGCTCCCTCATTCCCTCCCAATCCCACCCTCCCTCCCTCATCTCCACCGTGCCCCTTTCCAAGTCCACTGATGGGGGGGACCTCCTCCCCATTCATCTGATCGTGTTTTATCAGGTATCTTCAGGACTGGCTGCAAAGCCCTCCTCTGTGGCCTAACAGGACTGCTCCTCCCTTGGGGGGTGGGGAGGTCAAAGAGCCAGTCATTGAGTTCCTGTTAGAAATAGTCCTTGTTCCCCTCACCATGGGAAACCAATTGGTTACTGAGCTACCACAGGCTACATCTGAGCAGAGGTTCTAGGTTATATCCATACATGGTCCTTGGTTGAATGTCAGTCTCAGAAAAGACCCTGTGCCCAGATATATTTGTTCCTTGTGGAGCTCCTATACTTTCCCCATCATACTAACTCCCCTTCTTTCTTATGATTCCCTGTACTCTGCCGAAGGCTTGGTCATGCATCTTTGTATCTGGTTTGAAAACACTGCTAGTTAGAGTCTTTCAGATGCCTTCAGTAGAATCCTGTCATACGTTGAATGCACATCCCATCTGTCTTTCTAAACGAGGATTGATCATCTTACCCTATGTCTGCTCTCTTGATTATCTTTTTTAGGTGTATAGATTTCATTATGTTTATCATATCTTATAGGTCTATATAAGTGAGTATATACCATGTTTGTCTCAATTTTTTATTTCAATTACAGATATATCTGTATTTGAAATATTTTGTTTATTTTATGATAATAACAAATAATAAATGTTTGTTTTTTAACTATAATTACATATGTCACTATATGTGGAATACACTATATATTTTTAAAATTTATTTGTATCAGTTTCAGAGCAACCAATCACTTTTCCCCAAATTTTTTTGAATGACTCATTGCAATGAACTAGAATAATCTCATGATATTAAAAGTTGATAGAAAATATTGTTTAGGTTGAAGTTTTTATAAATCTGATTAAAGTTTGAAATCATCTGCAGTCTAAAAGCATACATTTAAAAATATTCAAATGATCACTTTAACTTACCTAAAAAAAATCACTTGGCAAATTTTTATTTATTTCATGTTTTCACTTCTGCTGGGCTTATATATATATATGGCCTTTATTGCATCAAGTTTAATGATTCAATATACAATAAATGTATAATCATAGATAATTTAATAGTAATAGCCAAATAATT
This sequence comes from Rhombomys opimus, assembly GCA_010120015.1. Classification (NCBI taxonomy): domain Eukaryota; kingdom Metazoa; phylum Chordata; class Mammalia; order Rodentia; family Muridae; genus Rhombomys; species Rhombomys opimus. Next base: position 156,947 of record REGO01001202.1, read on the forward strand.
TCATTTTTTTGAGACGGGTTTTTCTTTGTATCCCTGCCTGTCCTGGACTCACTTTGTAGATCAGGCTGGCCTTGAACTTAAAAAGATACTCCTGCTTCTGCCTCCCTGAGTGCTGCGATTAAGGGTGTACACTACCTCTCCTAGCAGTAATAGCCATTTTTGTTTTTACACATTTCTAAAATTGTATATCAACGGGTACTTCTGATCATGTTATTTTATGACTATGTCACTGAAGGAATTCCGTTTATGACAAAGCATTTCATTCAAACACGGTTCATGAATGAAACAGAAGATTTGTTTATCCACCACTTCCAGTTTATGAAAACACTGTTCATAGTGCATGAAAACTCTTAAGTCCACTTTTTTTCAGTGTATTCAAAGGTTATAGGTCTGAGTGTCTCTGAATATCACCTTACTATTAGGTGTCTCCTTCCAGAAGAAAACTCTGGATCAGTGAAATATCTATGTGTGTTGTGCATTCATAATATCTAATGTAATGCCAGAGAATTTGAACAATTTCATTTATTGAACTGAGTGTTGGGTGTACTCATTTCTTCAGTGAATTTACTTATTTCTTTGCAAAAGTTATAACAGATGAAAACTACTATGCTTTAGGAATAAACCAAATAGGTAATAATCATATAATGGACCTTTGAGTTCTATTCTTTATAGAAATTTCAAGTATCTTAAATCCTGTACACTTGTTTTATTTTTTAAATTATTGTGTTTTTTTATCTTGATATTATTTTGGAGTTTGGTCACATAATACTGAAGGCTTACAAAAACAAAACTGACAATATGAACTATGAGAATATAAACAGAAACTCTCCATAGTGAAGATAAATCCAAAAGTAGACGCTTGCCTGTGGAAGTCATTCTTTGTAATCTGCTCAGGGCTTAATGTGAGTGAAGCCTACCCTTATAAAGAATGTAAAGATGTTGTATCCATAGTTCAAGTTAAGAAGCCCTAAAGGATGGGTTCTGTCCCTTGGAGAGTTTATCTATTCCAATTATATATTCTTGAACTGTAAACTCAAACATAAGATATATTAATGTTCCAATCATGAGAGATGTAAACTAAATAAAACCCTACTGATCACTCGAACTCTACATGATTGTGACTGGTGGTTCACAGTAATATTTTGGGTTTCTAGGCATATGTGTTAATTCATAGCTAGTGCTCAGAAGTGCCTAGAGTGCCTAATTGTACTCTTCACTAAAATATGGCTCTGCTAGACAAGGTTTTAGATGCCTCTGGAGAGAATGAGAGAAATATCAATCATATCGATTATGTCGGTACACCAAAGTCCTTTACCAAAGAGACCCAGACTTCTCATCATTAAAAAGATTCTAAGTCTGTGCATAGGCCAAAGACTGCAAATTGATTGAAAGGTCGTGACTTACTTCTTAAAATTTAGGATTGACTTTTTCACTTATTAGAGGACTTTTTGGATTATATGACCATTTAAGATCTTATTATAATTTATATATACACATCACTTCTAGGAACACCATGATAAATTATGTCTGGTTTCATCACAAAATTTTGTTCATTTTTTTCCCTTGCAGATTTCCTTGTATAATAATCTTTTTTCGTTGCACAGTTTCTACATTTATTCTTTACTATAGAATTTCATTTGTGTCAGAGATGTTTTTAGTACGATCAACCATACAGGTATATTTATGCTACTTTTCTTTGTGTTTGAAGACATGTCCAAGAATCTTAGCAAAAAAAAAAAAAACAAAAAAACAAAAACATACTCAGACAAAATTCTTCTCTATTTCCTTTTAGTGGTTTCAAAGTTTTGTATTCAGGTATGAAGAAATGAATATACTCATTACACTGACATATTATACATTCTGACCATTTATTTAAATATCAGCCTGCACTTCTTAAATATTAACAACTATGTTGTCAATTAAGGTATATTAATATAATTACAAATTGCAAGATATCATTTGTGACTGCAGCCTTCAACCTAAAGCGTATCTTCTGAAAATGATTTAAATTGACTGTTCTTTATTGTTCCTCAGTGAAAGAACTTTGAAAATATTCTATGACTCATGAGGAAAAGAAATGGTCTTGAAAACAAATTATTGGTTCTTTGGGAATTTAGTACAATGTGCTTCTGTCATTTCCACCCTTACCCCAATTACTTTCAGTTCCATCCTCCTCTTCCCCACCCACACTGTGCTCTTTTGCCCTATTCCTCTCTGCATCCAGCAAGATATATCTGTTTTGGCCATGAGTTCTTGGATGTGTGGCCTTCTTCTGGAGAATGGTCACCTTACCATGGCCAACATGGTTAAAGTAAACTGACCCTCACTTTTTCATACTAGCTATTAATTGTGAAAGGCTATCAGCTAAGACATGAGACTTGGTGAACAGCTTCTCTCTTAATTTTGGATTTATTCTGGCTTGCGCTTGCACAGGTCTTATACATGCTGTCACAAATGCTATGAGTTCATATGTGCAATATCCCCACAATGTCCAGAATATAGTTTGCTTGCTGTCATCAAGTTTTTCTTTTTTTAAAAAAATAATTTTTATGTTTTTATATTAATTGCAGTTTATTAACTTTGAATTCCAGCTGTAGCACACCCCTCATTTCCTCCCAACCCCACCTTCCCTCCCTTATCTCCTCCCTTGCTCCTCTCAAAGTTCACTGATATGGGAGGACTTCCTCACCTTCCATCTGACCCTAGCCTATCAGGTCTCATCAGGAATGGCTGCATTGTCTTTCTCTGTGGCCTGGTAAGGCTGTTATCTCCTTGTGGGTCAGAGGGAGGGTGATCAAAGAGTCAGCCCCTGAGTTCATGTCAGAGACAGTCTATGTTCCCCTTACTAGGGTACCCACTTGGAGACTGAGCTGCCATGGGCTACATCTATGCAGAGGTTCTACGTTATCTCCATGCATGATCCTTGGTTGGAGTATCGGTCTCAGAAAAGACCACTGTGCCTAGATTTTGTTGATTCTGTTTCTCTCCTTGTGGAGCTCCTGTCCTCTCCAGGTCTTTCTATCTCCCCCTTCCTTTATAAGATTGCCTGCACTCTGCACAAAATTTGGCTATGAGCCTCAGCATCTACTTTGGTACACTGCTGGGTAGTAGCTTTTCTGATTCTAACATTTATTCTCCCTCCTCATCTATAATAATCCCTGGATCTTGAAAGGAGGAAGTGTGATACATATGCTTCATTTAAAGTTGACTATTCTGAAGTTTCGTATTATTTGCATAATGATAAGCTGTGAGTTGGTTATCAGTCACAATATAAGGCAAAGAGGTGCTTCCATGACAGTAATTGACAGGGTATTACTCTGTCAGTAAACCAAACAGCCATCAGGAGTCACTTTTGTACTATGCTCATCTACCAAAATAAAAATGTTACTCTTCTCTGAGTTCTCTGACCTCTCCAGCTGTATACTCTTGGGTGATAATGGTACTAGGTAAATATTGTTTTTATTTACTCAGAAAAAGGGAGGAAATGAGAGCAGTACCCAAGATTTATGAATAAATAACTTGGTTAAGTCCAGAGCATTTGGATCTCTGTTCTATCCTTATGCCTAGGCTTGAAAAATTGTAGCCACCAAACAATCTAATCTTCCAAAGTGACTGACTCAATCTGGCTTCTCTCAACTTCTGACTGAATTGTTCTGCCTGGCCTCATACTAACTTTGGCAACATGTCCTAATCTTCTGACACCTCCTCTTTCTCTGACTCATTCTGTCTTCACCTGTTTCTGTAAAACTGTCCCGGTAAAGCTGCCACACACAATCACCTTTTTTCTCTTGTGCTGCTCTTCAGTAGCCTGTCCTGTGCTGTTCCTGTGGAAGTTGGGTGAAGACAGTCTCTGGCTTATTTTGTCAAATCATTCTCTGGTTCAACACTTTTTTTTTTCTCTCAGTTCACTTTCAAACATGGTTCCTTTTATTCTATGCACTAATGCTACCATTACCTTTATTGTTAGAGATTAAAGATTGTGTACTAAGGCTGTGACTATATCCCAGCCAGATCATACTCTAATGCAGGGCATGTGTGTATTCTGGGTGAATTACATAGAATAGAGAGTCTTTGGATATAATCCCTTGCCAGAGCAGCCATGTTGCTGCATTAAAATTCCTCTACATATTCCCAGTTTCTGTGCAAGCTAAAAGTTGTTCACAGTTTAACTATTACAACAAAACCAAAAATCATTCCCCAAAAGATAACAGTCCAAATGTTCTCACAAAGATTCATTGATGTGATGCTCTTTCATAACTGCAGTCCTTATCATTTGTCCTTCAGTAAATGTCCATTTCAGTATCAACATTCTCCAGTTTTCTGTTAAATAATATGTCATTTTCAGCCAGTTTGTGAGCTGTTTCCATGCAGAGGGAACCAGCTTGCTGTGCCATCTACATGGCTGTCTGTCTGTGTCTTTTTCTTCCTAGACCCGTGCCTTTCATACAGAAGTTTCTCTTACTCAGATTAGATTTTTATCAACTATTATGGAATCCGTAGTCCTTCATAACCTGTGGAAATATAAGGAAACCCTCTTCCCCAATCTAACACATTCCCTGATCTCCATTCTGATGTCAAAACATTTTTAAAGTATACGGGTTGACCTAATTCAGTATTTTTTTTTTAATTTTTCTTTCTCTAATACACTGTCTTTCTTTGTTTCTACCTCACTGACATTCAAAAAATATAAAGTTAAAAAAGTTAATAAGGCCTATCTGGGAGTTCTTATTCCTCCTTTTGTGTTTATCAAAATTCTGTTAGAGCTTTATGAACCACGTATATCAAGAGCTAGCTTTTTGTTTTAAACCTTTAAAACTAGACAGTTAGGAACTCATATTTTATTGTATAAGTGTATTCTATAAGTTACCATTAATTCTCTAAAACTTTTAATACTTTATATTTTAACAAGACCCCAGACTAGTTGTTCATTCTGTGAATTTTCACCATATTCTAGCATTTGTTCCTGGATAACTAGAAAAGCTAGTGGGGGTAATTGCCTTTCCTAGTTCATTAAAAGGTGTTGCTGTAGGTTCAATGGTCTGTTCAACTTTATCCTCTATAAAAGTATATTTTGTTCACCTGCTACCTTCTTCCTGCTAACCTAGGTCTAGTCCTGAAAACTTCTAACTTTCGTTTAATATGAGCTAGGCCTAGAATGTTTTCAGCCTCTGAGACTCACTGCTGAATAAGCTCACTTTTTCTAGCTCTTTCTGAACTCTGATTGGCTCCTTCTACTCAGCTGTTTTGGCTCAAACTTCTCTCAAAGCTGACTGATTCAAACTGGCTTCTCTCACTTCTGATTGACTTGCTCTGACCAAAACTTGGGGAGTCTTGCAGAAAGGTGGGGGAAGGATAGAAGATTCTGGAAGTGACAGGAGCTCCAAAAGAACACCAACATAGCTAAATAAAAAAGGATCAGAGGGGCTTATGAAGACTGAAACACTCAACCAAGAAGCATGGTATAGACCGAATTTAGGCCCCCTATACAGATGTAGCTAATGGGCAGATCAGAAAGAGGCTGGACATCAGAAGAAGGAGAAAAGAGGGAACAAGCCAGGAGCCTGACACAGAGGACCTCTGAAAGGCTCTGCCCTGCAGACTATCAA
>REGO01001202.1:164334-185410 GCA_010120015.1 Rhombomys opimus
TTTTTTGTTCTTCTCAATGCAGTTTATTCAGGAACCTTGAACAATCTTCTGACCCTGGGGAAAGCCAGCCCACAGCTTAAAATAGCCTCTGGGTAGCCAACCCCAGCGTGCCTTGTGGGCAATGCAGATAGGTCCACATACACTGCAGCAAACCAGATCCTCAGCCTTAGCCAAATATGGAGTTGTTTGTGGCAGAGAGCACTCACCATCGGGAAGGTGGAAGGCGGAAATCAGCTCCATCTTTAAGGCGCAGCATTACACAGCTCTACACAGTTCCCCCTTTTTGTTTTAGACGTCATCATGGATTGCTGCAGCCATGAATCATCTGAAGGAATGGGCGGGCATGGGAGCATTAGCAGGCCTTCTGGTGTTGGTCTCCTTGGTTTGCCTGTGGTGTATATGCAAGAATAGAGTCTCATAACAGTGTAATGCAGCCATGATCATTCAGGCCTTTACAGCCATTGAAGCAGGACAGTCTCCCCAAGCATGGTCGGCTATCATAAGAAGCTAAAATGTTATGCTCAGGATGCGAGGCTAAGCACTGCACTCAGGGTCAGCCGCTTTCAACCCAGAGAAGAGCATGTCTCATTCCATGCGGGTTGATGCCCCAGTTCCCGCCTCTGAGAAAAAGGTATCTGACGGGTCTGATGCTCTTTGGGTGGATGACACCTAAATGAACATTGGTACAAAGTCCCAATTTATTTCTAGTATCAGAGATCAGACCTCTACTCTTGCCTGACACGTCTAAGAACATTTATTTTGCAGAGAATTCCAGCATGCTGGGGTCACCACCATCACAAAATGGTGGTGACCCCAGTGGAGCTTGAAGTCTACTTTTAAAGCCAGAAAGGGAAATTCCTACTGTGGCTAGGTGACCTCAACTGAGGTTGGCTGGTGCCCACGGGTGGTATGTGACTCTACTTGGGATTGGCTGGCTCTTTGGAATTAAGTCCTTTCATTCCCTACTTGAATAAGTGGGTCCAAGGGCTAGTACTGAGACTTTAACACCATGAATCAGACAATGGAGACCTAATCTTTTACAATTTTTTTTTCCTAACGTTAGGCATAATCATGCAAGGGGCAAATAGCATGAGTAGAAGAAACAGAACCAAGGGTTCATTTTCTGGTATGTCAATAGGTATTCATTTGTCCTTTATGCCAGGGTTTCTTTTGGACTTAACTTTTCAGTCTGTTAGGTGGGAAAATGAGTGACTTATTCTCTTCTGTAATTTCTTCAACTGACATTAAAATGATGTTTTTAGGGCTCAGAAGGACTGAAATAGGCTAGTCAAAGGCTAGTCAATGGAGCACTTTTCAGAAGCATCTTTTTACTGATCCAGTTGAAGAGACAAGGAGTAATCACATTGGCTTGACCGCTGAACATGGGTTTTCAGGAAGTCCAGATCTCAGCAGCTCGCAGTCCACAGGTGATCACCAAATGGAGTCTGTCAGCAGGTAAAAATCTTCTCAGATGAATATAGACTAGGAATATAAATTAAAATTTTCTAGTATTTGGGGAAAGTGAGGAATCCCAAGACCAAGGGAAAAAAAAAAAAACAACAAAAAACCTCATTTTAAGATTAGGTGCATATATTCATTTGGAGTCTGTGTGATCTGTGGCAAGTGGATCCAGATCTTAGGACTTTGATTCCCTGAAGCTTACATACTTTTATTTAGGTTACAGTTTATCATTCTCTGATCACATTGATGGCTAAGCTAATAGCTTAGCAGCCAGAGAACAAACAGTTAGATCCACTATTTGTTTATTATTCAGTTCATTAGCTAGTTAAAACTACTGGGTACTAGATCTCTTGTTGTAAAAGACAAACAGGTTTGCCTTGCTCACTGGCTTCATGTTAAAAGGTAAACAGATTTCAATGTAACTTTTCACTATTTCTTCATTTAAATGACTGCTCCCAGTAATCATCCTCCTGTGTCCTGTGGTGAATAACTGGTTAGAAAAAGTATAAAGTTTATGTAAGCACTGAGGATATGAAATTTTAAGTTATTAGGATGTCAAAAATGTTTGTGGGACTAAGAAGGTATTTTAAGGTATGTAAATGCAAGTTGTAAATAAGAAAGTGATTTAATGAAAAATGTTTCAGATATCTTTCCTCCTATGGTATTGTTAGGTTTTTATAAGATTTCAAAAGTTCAGAATTTTGACATTTATCAATGGAATACTGATGAGCTGATGGAACACTAGAGGCTTACACAATCACAAGGTCAAGATTTTAATATCTCTTTGGTTGTCTCTGAATATAGACTTGTGCTTCCCATCATGCTAGAAACATCTCTGTCCAATCTGCATATTCAGCCATCTGGATTGAGAAAAAAAAATGTTTATATTTTTTAACCTAAAGCTGTAGCTTTTACTACGTTTCAACAGCATGAGTACACTCCTGCTGTCTTTCAGACACCTGTTTAACTGCTTTTCCTAAAATATGCATCTCAACACAATGGTGATGCTAATATACTTCCCTTTGTAACCTGAACTTTTCATTTTTTATTGAAAATAGATTCTTCTCTCAGACAATACATCCCAACCATAGTTTCCCTTCCCTCCATTCCTAGTCCTGCCACCCTATCTCCCCTCTCCTCCTGAGCCATTCCTGCTCTGTTTCTTCTTGAGAAAATGCAGGCCCCCAAAGACAACAGCCGAACAGGACAAATCAAGATACAATATCATGGCTGGACAAGGCATTCTCATAGGGGAAATAGAGTGCCAATATCAGGCATAAGAGTCAGAGATAGACCCAAGTCTTCTGAAGAGCCCAACAAAAAACACCAAGCTAACAACCTTAACACATATGACGAGGAACTCCTGCAGAGTCTACAAGCATGTAGGACCCATTTTGCAAGTTCAGTGAGCCCAAGTGAGCCCTCTTAGTGGGCAATGTTCTCCTGGTGTGGCTACAGGTGCTGTAACTCTCTCTTTACTTTCAAGATGTTTTGAAGACATTTACATTTAGAACATTCAGTTGGTGACCTTATTGTTCTGTTTCAATACTTCCATTGGTTGTCCTCTAAATAAAAATCATCCATGGAATTTACCTTTACTTAGCGTCCTGACGTATACAAATACTCTGTTTTTATAAGATGACTGTTAAACAAACGAACAAAAATACCCCTCATTTATGTATTATCAATCATTGTAATGTGATGTTATCCATGATTTTTTCAAAAAGGAACTTGTATTGTTGTTCAGATACTTAGAGCCAGGTAGTTTCTTTAAGAGAAATAACATGTGAACTGAAAAACGTAAAACTATGCCTATTCAGGAATGATATGTCACATTCACTAGGTGTCTCTATCGGTCTGCTTGAACTATGAATTTACAGCAATGATTTTTTCTATTTGAAAATGTTTGGAGATTTTTAATTTTATAATTTTTAATTATAATTAATTTATTTTTATATTTTTTATTTTAATTTTATAATATATTAATATACTAATATTGGTTGTCAAAATATACCATGCATTATACTATACATATTCTGTTCTATCTCAAATACCAATGCTAATGCTTAAAACTTAAAAGTGGCTTTAACTTCTGTTCCTGGGTCAGGAATTCTGCAAGAGCAGAATCCTAAATGGAACTGGGTAGCAGTCAATCACATCAATCTCTGAAAAATCTCTCAACAACCATTTTTACAAAAATTAAAGCATTACCAACTACCCCAAAGCAGTTTAACTGTCAAGTGACACTTTGATGGGTTTTTTTTTATATTTCTATTTTTTTATCTTCACATATTATCATTTTGTATTTTAATTTCCCTGGAGAGAACTGATCTTGGCCTGATGGCCAACTAAAAAATTATTCACACTCGTAGGAATGTATTTAAAGTATTTTCTTAGCATTTTAAATTATCTAATAATTTTCATTGATCTTCTTTTGCTCACAAAGATGAATAACTGTTTTATTTCCATTTCCTTTTCAGATTTAAGGTGTTAGAATTAAGTATTTAAAATAAGGATAAAATTGGCATGTATTTATATACAATGGAACTTTAAAGCTTTTGTTATATGAAATATTGCATATAACAATAGTAATATTTATATAATTGTAAATCTTATTTAAATTTCATTTTTTACTTTCTTAATGATACGTATGTATGATATCTCTATATACGTTAGGATATTTATTTGATGCATGGCTTTGTTTGCTTTTTATTGCTATGATAAACATTATGACCATATGTTTAGCATACACACCTAATCACAGTCTATCATAGAGAAAAGCCAAGGGAGGAGATCAACAGAGCAGTAAACTTGAGGCAAGAACTGTAGACCAATCTGCTACGGCAACTTGTCAAATTAGGTTCTTCCCCACAAGTGACCAGAGACTGTGTCAAGTTGACAAAAATCTAAGCATCTCATATTCATTTATTTCAAGTTTCACCTTTTCTTGGGAAGAGGTCCCTCCCCAAAAGTTCCTGAATTATGCTTTTCCTCTTTTCTCTTTTCCTTCCCTCCCCTCCCCTCTTTTCATTGGCTTACCTTTTCTCATTCCTTCTGCTTTTCATCCACCCTTTCCCCTACCTCCTGTTCTTTACTCTTTTTATTTGTGGTAGTTCTTCAGACTGAACCTAATCTGCATACATGCTATGCAAACATTGTACCACTAACCTATGGTCCTGACTTTTAAAGGTTTTTATTTTGAACCAGGATATTTCTGAATTTCTGAAAGTAATCCTCACATGTCAGAATCCTGAGTAGTTGAGCTTATACATGTCTACCTCTCTGTCTGGCTCAAAATGCACCATTTTCATTTCCTGTAACATTAGGATTAAAACTTCTAATAAGCAATAGAACAAGTTTAAATAAAGGAGAAGGACAATTATCATCCTAAAAAGTTAATTTGCTATGTTACAAAAATGTAGAGGTATATTGAAAGTCACAAAGCCTGGAGTAGGGACTGGAGAGAGAAAGCCTGAAGGAAGCAGGCTTATGAAATTCAAGGGACAGGGAGAGGGGACTTGTAGACAGGAGCCTGACAAAATTGTCCTGAGAGGCACTACCCAGCAACACCTCAAAACAGATGCTCAGACTCACAGCCAAACACTGGGTATAGAGAGGCTTGTGGAAAAGTTGGAGGAAGGATAGAAGGACCTGGAGGTGACAGGAGCTTCACAAGACCAACAGAGCCAACCAACCAGGGCCCAGAGAGTCTTGCTGAGACTGAAGCATCAACCAAGGACCATACATAACCTGGACCTAGACTCCCTATAAATATTTAGCAAAGGGGCAGCTTAAGCTTCTTGTGGGTCCTCTACTAAAGGAAGTTTGTGTTGGGGGGGTGCATTGAACAAGGACTTACTTGTCAGCTTTTATTAGTTACATTTTGTTAACTCTGTGTCCCAGCTGTTTCCTGCTCCCTCATTCCCTCCCCAACCCCACACTCCCTCCCTGGTCTCCTCCCTGCCCCTTTCCAAGTCCACTGATAGGGGAGGACCTTCTCCCCTTTCATTTGACCCTGTTTTATCAGGTATCTTCAGGGCTGGCTGCAAAGTCCTCCTCTGTGGCCTAACAGGACTGCTCCTCCCCTGGGGGGGGGGTCAAAGAGCCTGCCCTTGAGATCCTGTTAGAAATAGTCCTTGTTCCCCTTACTTTGGGAAACTACTTATTTACTGAGCTACCACAGGCCACATCCGAGCAGAAGTTCTAGATTATATCCATAGATGGTCCTTGGTTGAGTGTCAGTCTCAGAAAAGACCCTGTGCCCGGATATTTGGTCCTTGTAGAGCTCCTGTCTTTTCCGTATCATACTAACTCCCCTTCTTTCTTATGATTCCCTGCACTCTGCCGAGGGTTTGGTTATGTGTCTTAGTGTCTGCTTTGAAACACTGCTAGGTAGAGTCTTTCAGATGCCTTCTGTGGTAGACCCTGTCATACGTACAACAAGGATTTAAAATGAAAAAGAAAAGAAGACTATGTGATCAGTATAGAAAAAGAGAAGGTCATTAATAGAATTTCTGTCCCAATTTGTTTTTTAGAGAAATTCAAGATATGCTAATATTTCTTTTTAAATTCCTTTGAGATACATTTTCCATCATGTTTACATACTTAATTTTAACAGGTATTTTTGTAGGAATAAACTTACTAAAGTTATTTGTGACTACATTACTGAACAAAGATTAATCTGAAAAATTATAACTGACTGAAGAGATAAACAAGTAACTACATTCATAGACATATCAGTTTTAAAAGGAGAACAGTTTTCATAAAGATTTGGGTAAAATGAACATGAGTTGCCAGATCTTACTGCAAAAATTTACTGAGACAGCGTGTTAATTCTCTGGTTTTAAGGGCTTTGACATTGTTTTTCTTTGGGTAGTCAAGTTGGTGAGACTGTGTGTGTGCCTGTGTATATATTAAACACTTTATCATACATAATGCTTTTGGGTTTTTTGGTAGTTCCTTTGTCCATAAGCTTAATAGAATGAATTTTTAAAAAGTCCCTAACCGGAGACATCACTTTTCTTGTGGCTTTTCTGAAGCCACGTGTGCTTCTTTTTGTTTTAATGTCAAAGTTCATATGCCTGGTGTTTTTCTTGTGATAATGGAATATTTCTATTAACAGTTATGGACAATCATATTTAGCCTCATTTCTACTTTTGTACAATTTCTAAGCATTATAGGCTATTTATAAAGTTTAGTGAGAGGCAAACATGAAAAACAGTTTAGCCGTCTATCTTTGTTGAGATAATAAAGTAATTATTTCAATCAAAGTGCTGAAAATTGATCAAAATTTTAAGACAGATATGGCTAACCATGTAATGGCATTTCAACACATTTTTATAAAATACAATGCTCAACAGCATTAGAAGAATTGTTGGAATTTCACCTATTAATGTCGCCCAATTTGCTAACAGAAATTGGAATGTTTTTGTAAAAACTAAACTTTTAAGACTTAGTCAAATGCATTCACTGTTCATGTTCAGCTCTTGACCTATAAGACACTGATATATGGGAAATATATTATTTTCTTATCCTTTTTCTTCTATTATAAATATGACCCCAATTCATTTTTAACAACTATTTGTTAGTCATATCTTTAGGATAACTTTCTTTTCATAGCTTTCCATTGTGCTGTATTTGTATCTTTATATTCTATTTATACAATGCTTTCTAACTGTTTTCCTTCAGTGAATGCCACACAATCCCTCTATATTGAATAATATTTTACTTCTTTTCTCCTATCCACCTTCTGGTCATCACCATCTGATTTCTGGACAGATATGTAAATTTCTCTTTCTGATATCTACTTTCAGATATTTCTTACAGGCACCTTCCAAACTCGGTCATCTAATTAAAAAAATCTAATTAACTATTACCTCATCTCAAACTCAGATTGAAAGCAATACTGTTGTCCTGTACGCTGCTTTCTGTATATCAAACAACCTGATTATAATTCTTTCCAGAGTTGAATTTCTTTGTTATCTTCCCAGGCCTTCAACATATTTTAAAGAGCTGTGATTTTTTTTTTTTTTTTTTGCCAGGTGTGGTGAGATACACCTTTAATCCTAAAACTCAGTGAGCAGAGGCAGGCAGATCTCTGTAAATTCCAGGCCAGTTTGATTTATATAGTGAGTTCCAGGACAGCCAGGGCTATGTTAATAGACCCTGTCTCAAAAAACAAACAAACAAGCAAAAGAACCAGCAACTAAATTCTCTACTGTGTTCCAAGGACCTTCATATGTCTTCCCTTTACCACAAGATACAGTTTTCTTCCATGACTTTTTGTCCCATAAGCAGTTTAAATTTCTCCTGGTACTTGAACATGTGATCCAGTCTGCAATACCTTTCATAATTAAACATTATCTACTTAATTTCTTTTTACTTTTCAATTAACTTTAGAAAACCTAGTATATCAGGAAACAAAAGAGCAGAAAAATATGGAAAGTACTAATTATTATAAGTCAACTCTGAGTTATAAAATAAGTATAATTTGATTAAACTATCCATAACAGTATTATATTTAAAACAGGAGGAACATCTATCATGCTGGGAACACTGGATTTGTGTAAAGAATTAATTTAGGCATGCTATTCAAATTTTGATACTGAAGTTGATTCTCAAAACACAGAAAAGGCCAAGAGTTAGATGTAGATATTGCCTCCCACACAGGCATTGATATTGAAGCACAGAGACAGTAGTATGCCCCATGTCAACCATTAACAAACAGTAAAAGCATTTTATTTATTTATTTGTTTATTTATTTATTTATTACAATTTATTCACTTTATTTCCCAGCTGTAGCCCCCTCCCCTTCCTCTCTGTCCCACACACTCTGCCTCTTCTCTCTCTATGCCCCTTCCCTAGTCCACTGATAAAGGAGGTCCTCCTCTTCTTCTATCCGACACTATCCTCTCAACTCTTTTCAGGACTGGTTGCATCATCTTCCTCTGGGGCCTGGCAAGGCTGCTCCCCACCAAGGTGGAGGTGATCAGAGAGCCTGCCAATGAATTCATGTCAGAGACAGCCCCTGCCCCTCATTACTTGGGAACCCACTTGGAAACTGAGCAGGAGGTCTGGATCATCTCTGTGCATTTTTCATTGGTTGAAGTGTTGGTCTCTACAGAGTGCTCTAGGGCCAGTTTTGCGGGGGCTTTGCTGGTCTCCTTGTGCAGTTTCTGTCCCTTCCAGGTCTTCCTATCTTCCTCAACTTCAATAAGGTCTCCAACACTCTGCCCAAAGTTTGGTTATGAGTCTCAGTATCTCCTTCCATAGCTTGGTGGGTAGAGTCTTTCAGAGGATCTCTATGGAAGGCTCCTGTCCTGTTCCTTGTCTTCTCCTCCTTCTGATGTCTATCCTATTTGCCTTTCGGAGTGAGGTTTCAGCCTCTTCCCTAGGGTTCTTCTTGTTAGCTTTTTTAGGACTATAGATTTTAGATTTTAGTATGTTCATCCTGTATTATATGGCTAAGATGCACTTATAAGTGAGTATATACCATATATGTCTTTCTTTCCCTGGATTACCTCACTCAGGATGATCTTTTCTAGTTCCCACCATTTGCCTCCAAATTTCATGATTTCCTTGTTTTTAATTGTTGGGTATGTCATTGTGTAAATGTACCACCATTTCTGTATCCATTCCTCAACAGAGGAACATCTGGGTTGTTTCCAGATTCTGGCTATTATGAATAATGTTGTTATGAACATAGTTGAGCAAATTTCCTTGTTGTATGGTTTAGCATTTTTCGGGTATATATGCTCAGGAGTGGTATAGCTAGATCTTGAGGTAGCACTGTTTCTAACTTTCTGAGAAAGCACCAGATTGACTTCCAAATTGTAAAACATAAATGAATAAATAAATAAACCATAAAGAACACAGAAAAATTCACACATATACATGCATGTATGCACACACACATATATACTCTTTCCAGACTCAAAATACGTTGTCTGAAATTAGTTAGGTTGATAAAGTTCTTTACCATTTGTTAATGGTTATATAAAAAGCATCTGAAAGCAATGTGAACACTTATGTAATTTTCTTATATGCTATCAAATAAAATAAAGGAAGTTATGGATACTTTTTTAAAGTATAGCTTAGTGTCTGGAGAGATGGCTTAGTGGTTAAGAGGACTGGCTGCTCTTCCAGAGTCCTGAGTTCAATTCCCAGAAACCACATAGTGGCTCACAACCATCTATAATGTGATCTGATGCCCTCTTCTGGAATGCAGGTGAACTACCAGATAAAGACCTCAGAAAGGCTCTGCCCTGCAGACTATCAATGCAGATGTTGAAACTTATAGGCAACCTTTGGTCATAGGAAAGAAGTGGGAAACAGTAAGATCTGGAGAGTACAAGAACTCCACAAGGAGAGCAACAGAACCAAAAAATCTGAGCACAGGGGTCTTTCCTGAGACTGATACTCCAACCAAGGACTATGCATGGAGATAACCTAAGATCCCTGCACATATGTAGCCCATGCCAGTTCAGTATCCAAGTGGGTTCCATTGTAATAGGAACAGGGATTGCCTCTGACATGAACTGATTGGCCTGCTCTTTAATTACCTCTCCCTGAGGGAGAAAGCAGCATTACCAGGCCACAGAAGAAGACAATGCAGCAACTTCTGATGAAACCTAATTGACTAGGATCAGAAGGAAGGAAAAGAAGACCTCCCCTATCAGTGGACTTGGGGAGGGACATGCATGCAGAAGGTGGGGAAGGGAGGGATTGGGACGGGAGGAGGGAGAGAACCACAGGGGGTATACAAAGTGAATAAAGTGTAATTAATAGAGAATTAAAAAATAAATAATACTTAAAAATTAATATTGTTAATAAAATTAATATTGTTTGATTTTTTTTTCCTAGAAGGTCAAGTACTACAAGTGCAAACTACAATAATATAAAGATTCACTTGGCCTAAATTGTTCCTTTCTCAGAACACCTGTAGCTCTAGATTTGGGATCATCATGCCTATGCCCACTGAGTAATGTAATAATTACAGAATAAAAATTTCTTAAAATTGTATAAACAAAAATAGTAAAGGAAAGGGTAAATTCAAATGGCAAGATATTGGACTTTTGAGGGTCTTTATTATGTAGTTTCAGAATTTGGATTTTGCTAGATTGTAAATCCAAGAAAGCCTGCATACCATATGTCATGGTACCGTTTGAATTATTATAATTTCAAGCAGTAAAATAAACTCTAAATTCTATTTAGATCATTTCATGCATCTAAATATCAAAGTTTATAACACATATTTCATTGTTTTGTGTTCTACAGCAGTACATACCATGACAATTTCCAAATGAGAAAGGACAGTTAACTAAAATAACACCAAATCCAATTGCTATGTTTTCTTTGAATAACCTTTTGTTTCTGTTTATTTGTTTCTTGAAGAACTGGGACCCATGAATACTAGAGATGTGAGCAAATGCTCTCTATCACTGAGCTATTAACATAGGCCAGCACTCTTCTGCTGTTTTTTAAATAGCGGAATTGCTCAGCCTAGCACTTAACTTACTCTGTAGCCTAGACAGGACTTGAACCTGTGATCTTCTTTATTCTGCTGAGCAGCTCAGATTTGCAAGTCTGTGCCATACTTTGTTTAATCGTAGAACGAGCTGCAACTTTTCTATACTGTCCATGTTCCTAACTCCTTTGTTGTTTAAGACCTAAAGTAAAAGCTACTTACATTAGTTAAAATGTTTTACTTATTACCAATGCAGTAATATATATTTCCGCATTGCAAAAGTCTACATTTACAGTATTTATTGCAGTGTTATATTTTTGTGATGTTTTAAACTAATACTTCAAATTATACTTCCAAATATTATAATCTGTTATGCTCTTGATAACTGGAGTTCATATAAAATAAAGTCCAAAATAAAGCATGGATCCTGTTCAGTGTTAAGGTCAAATGTATTCACTTATTTTGAACTTATCAGTATGTGTTTTTTTTTTTTTCCTCAAGAAAAATAAGTGGCACAGATGTGCAGATGTGGACAGGTGTCTTCTAACTCTTCAGGATTAACCTTCTTTGCTAATGGTACCAAATATTTAGAGCCACGCTGACTGACTGGAACTCATGTAATAACATTTCTTTTTACTAATAAGTCATTATTGTTAATCTTCTTTGTTTGTATCTGTTCCCATTTTGTAGATTTTCTTTTTGTTGTTGTTTAAAACACATGTCCATTAAGAAGTAGAATAAGTAAGTCAAAAGGTTCATCCATTATGTATTTAATATGAAAAGATTTGAATCTGACATATGAACAGAATCTTATGACAAAAAGATTGGTATTTCATTTTATGAAACAAGGTAGGTAAGTAAGTAATGTACATGTGGATTGCTAAACATCCATGTTCACAAAATTAACTGAACAATATAATTAAATTGAAGCACTATAGTTTACAGGGTGGACATTGGTGTAAGTGAACATAATATAACTTCTAATATCTTTGACCTTCATGTTAGTGTGAATGATGGAGTACAGTACTTGCTAACATATACCAAAATAAATAAATAAATACATACATAAATACATAAATAAATATTAAAGTAATAAAAATATATGAATTTTACTCTTAAAAATACACATTTTATAAGATATTGATGTGTTCCTCCTTAGGAAAGACAGTTTGATTGAAACAAAGCAATGCAAATATATAACACACATATTGGAGCATGGGACATTCATTCTCCTAAGCCTAGATTGCCTTACTTAGTATAAAATTTTCCAATTCTATCCTATATTCCTATATTTTTAATTTCTTTTTCTTTAAAGCTGAATAAAATTCTACTGTATTTCTATACTACTGTACTTGTATTAGTATGGAATTACAATTCTATATGCATTACTAGCTTGCCTATTGACTGCCAAATATGATGCTTGTATTTACTCTTTCTTATGAATAGGGTGGCAATAAGCATGAGTGGGCAAGTATCCCTGAGGGAGGATGGAGAGAGCCTCCTTTGGGTATATGCTTAGAAGTAGGAAAACTAGATTACATATTAGTTTTAGTTTTAGCTTCTGAAGAAAGTTCCACAATGATTTCCATATTTAATACTCTAATTTAGAATTTTTTGTTTCAATAGTAGATAAGCATTCATATTTTTCTATGGTAGGATTTATTTTATTATTTGAAAATATTCATACACATTTTGAAGCCTATGCCAGAACTGATAGCAACCAGTGCATTTTAAACTAAAAAATGTTGCTAAGCAAAATTCACCTTCAATAAAAAGTAACTCAATGATGTGAAAATCATAAATAGTATGTAAACAAGTGTTGAAGTGCTGTCTCAATTATCCAGTGACAAAGATGTTGATTCTGTGCAAATGATATTCCATACTGAAATGTAATGGTTACTGAGAAAAAATATTTCAGAAAATATTTCAGATATAGTGCAAATAGAGCATTTGTAAAAATGTGTTAACAGATGCAGTCTCAACATTTCATATGAGTAAATTCCCATCCAGGCATGATTACTTACCTAAAGAGCACCCAGAGAACAAGATTTTCTTATGGTATCTATTTCAAGGTGTGGTTATTCTTGGTATATTAACTGAAATGCAAATTTCCTGTCTTTTAAATCTGTTAAGAAGATTATGTGTCTTTGGTTGTCATTTTGTCATCAATTTTTTTGTCATTTGACTATGAATATTTTCTGTAAATCACAAAAGAAAAGGTTTCATAAATTAAGTGTGTAAGCAATTTTAAGTGTGTAAGCATCGCTGTTATAATGTTACTCGGATTCTATGATCACTCCTTGTCTCTCCCCCTTATCAGCTGTTCCACCATATTTTCCATGACTTGTGAGTAAACAAATAAAACCAGACCTCTTCTACCCATTTCACGTTAATAGTACTTCAATTTGTGAGAGTATGTTTTTAAATTTTGAAAAAAAAAAGATAGAGTATTATATAAGTTTATCATTTCCACTTTCCCTTTCTTTCTTAAACCATTTTGTGTTTTCATTCACCAACCCCTTCCCTGTCTCCTATCTCATCTCAAATTTCTATTTTGTCATTTCTATTTCATTTTAATTGTTTCACCACACATACAAACACACCACACACACACACACACACACACACACACACACACACACCCCAAGGTATCCCTAAAGGTGCAATAGTGGTATTCATATCTTGGCAATAACCAGCATTTATCTCATTGTAAATTAGACAACTAACTCCAGCACACTTTAATTTTAGCAATGTGTATATGTACTTTTATAAAAATACTGAACATATATACTCTAACATTTCAAAGTATTACTGTTGGTATAATTTTTTTTTTAATGTATACACCTTACCCTTGTTCATTCAAATACTGATTTCTCCCCAACCCCACCCCCAACTCTCTGGTTTCAATCTGGATATTGCATTGTGATACTCATTCTAAGCATCCTGTCTCAACTCTTGTGTAAACAGGACAAAATAAAGCAACTAGGCACAATGTTGAGCAGGGAGGAGCCAGAGGACAGGAAAGAGGGAGGAGCCAAAAGGCAGGAGATGAGTGGGAGGAGAAGGGGGGAGAGGAGAGCTAGGAGAGAAGAGCTGGAGGAGAGATCTTGGAGGATGTGGAGGATAAACCAGACCTAAGATTTCACAAAAAGCAAGTATAATGTGGGAAATCTAAATGTTAGGAAGGAAACTGAGGGCTTGGAGGTTTAGGAGGGAGTAAATATTACCCGGCATTGTGTTCTAGGTTAACTAAAAACCCAGTCTCTGTGTGGTGATTTGGTTACACAGAGGTAACACAGAGGTGATTTGGTTTATTAGAAGATAAAACAAAAATAAATATCAATAATCTCATACAACATATTACTTTTGTAACAGTTCTTAAAATAGGCAAATAGTCTTTCAGGTTTGAACACTTTTATACCTAATGGGAGAGTCTGGAGAAAAAAAGAGAAAGGGGAAATTCAACTAAATTACATTCTCAAATATAAACAATAAAAAAAAAAAATCTCTGAACTTGAACCTACACGTGTCCTGCCAGTCTGCATTGTAAAACTCCAGCATGCCCTTCCCTGTGCAAATATCACCACCATCTTGACTCGTGCAGGGCTTAATGTACTCGGGTATTGCCTTAGTACAACTTTGCTGTAAAAATTTCTAAAGGCATACGCTTTTGAACTTTTGTACTTACTTCATTCCAACCTGGTAACAAAACATATCAAGTAAGAAAACAAACAAACAAACAAACAACAACAACAACAACAAAAAGAGGAAACTAGAGTTTCTTCTGTACCATGTATATCACAGAGCAATTGTAAATCATACATACTAAAATCTGGTTTAAAAGTTTAAACCTTCTTTTTTTATGCACTAATGCACTTTATGGGCCATAACACATGTCACTTTAGAATCATTATCCCTCTAAGAGTCAGCCTCCAGATCCAGTTCAGTGATTAGGATAAGGGAGCAACTACAGCAGTTGACAAGTTCAGTATCTCAGCTTATTAAGTCATGGCTCAGTACCCCATGATGGTACTGCAAAAACGAATGTGAGGGTAAAGAACTTTGGAAACGGTAAAGCGTTTCTGAGCAACATCCAAACAAGGAATTCAAAAGTTTCTGGAAGGACTCACTGTGTAGCCTCACATTATATCACTGCAGCCATGCATGTAAACACACAACAGCGTGGGTTGCACTGTGCATGTAATGACACCATGAAACATCACTACACGGATCCTAAATGCCTTGGTTCAAACGTGAGAGTACCCTGTTATAAATAGCGGTGTTTTTACTGCACGCAAAATGTTTTTTGCTCTTATAAAAGCTTAGGGATCCATGGAGGCTAGATTTTTATGCAGCCTGACTGATAGGAATCTATATCATTTTTCTACATATAAATTGCCAATTTTCTCAGCTCTGAAAGTTTCATTATAGATTTCACATCATAGTTCTCTAGGATATCTCGAAGCTGCAAATGGCATTCCCTCCTTCATTTATAATTATTATCATCATCATCATCTCTGGGTTGCTCTGATTCTCTGAAGCTTTTATGTTTCCATATAAAGTTTAACAGTCTTTTTTTTTTATTTCGGTGAAGAATATCATTTAAACTTTGGTTGAAATTCTACCAAATCTGTTCATTTGCTTTTGTTAAGCCAGAAATCGCCACACGGAGACCACTACTCACATATGCGACTGGCAGGAGCCGAGAACCTGCACGCAGGTGTCAAAACAGTAGAAAAAAAAAAAGGACCCTAGACAAAGGCTTGCAGGCCTTTTTATAGGAAACTAGGGAAATCCTAGCAAGGGGTAATCTCAAACCTCATTGGTGGGTGCCTCGGAAGTTACAAGGGACAGTTTCTCATTGGCTTGCTTTCACGTGGTCCCTGAGCTGCATTCCTGTGCCATTGAATGTTTAACTACAGGATGAGGTGAGGCTGCCCAGCACAGATGCCCCATCCTGAAACAAGGTATTTTCCCATTCTAGTGGTTATCTTTATGCTGTTCCTTGGGTAGGTGAATTTTTTTCCTGTTTTCTCCTACTTCCAATGTCCATCCCATTTGTCTTTCTAAGTAAGGGTTGATCTGACTTCCTCCATCTCCCTCCCCCCCCACCCCCCAGGGAGTAGCAGCCTTGCTAGGCCACAGAGGAGGATATTGCAGCCAATCCTGAGGAGACCTGTTAAACTAGGGTCAGGTGGAAGGGGAGAAGGTCCTCCCTTATCAGTGGACTTAGAGAGGGGCAGGGAGGAGATGAGGGAGGGAAGGTGGGATTGGGAGAGAATGAGAGAAGGGGCTACAGCTGGGATACAAAGTAAATACACTGTAATTAATATAAAAAAATTTAAAAAAGAAAAGACTTAAGGTTAAAAATAAAAACAAAACAAACAAACAAAAAACTGAAAACTGGGTACAAAGGATGTCCTTGTAATGAAAGCTCTCCTGTGTTTAGCAGTGCCACGTCCAGGAGGCATGGAGTGCTTTCCATTAGGATTTGGGAAAAATAACCCAGCACCCACTTATACATGGACACTTATATCGGTCTTACTGGTTTGTCAAATAAAAGGTAAGAGAAAGAGGTATATGGAGAGAGCTGAAAGAGAAAATGTTGGGTAAAGATGATCATATTTTACTGTGCATATGAAATTCTCAAATAAAAAGACAAATTTTTAAAAATTAAGTTATTACCAATTTACTACTTGGTTGAGTGTCTTAGGCTTCATATGCACAGAAACTTTTCCCAATGGTATTCTGAACATTTCTTTACATGTGTTTCTCTATAATTCAATACTATAGAAAGCAAATACCACAATTTTGGAGATTAATTAGTAAAAAACACCTTGTTTTACTTGATATATCAATGAAACTTTTACAGCTTAATAAAATCTAAGTGCACATTAAAGTACAAATACCTTTTTCACCTCTCCGAGGATTATTACTATGAATCAATAGATTCATATTTAAATAAAAAGAAACTTGTTAATATGCATTCTATGAAAGAGCACAAATATATGAATGCATGTAGGCACATGCACATCTGTGTTGATTGGTAGCCATGAACCCTTTCCAAATGCATAACAAATTTATTATAGCCGTGGACAACTATGTGGAATTTGAAAATACCACCAGGAGGTAATGAAAATAACTTATGAATAATTTAAACATTCTTTGTCAATATCTCAATAAGACCACATTGCAATGCAGTCACACTAGGCCAGAAAGTAAACCGTTCCTGCCTATAGTCCTTGAGAAGTTATGATTCACTGAATAAGATACAGTTTAGAGGAGCAGGGTGTGGTTGCAAATTATATGAGATGACATGGGCATTCTTTTACTCTTTTACATCAATAAGCTTCTTTGAAATGTGCTTCTTTAACACCTGGCATTCTGTCACTCATGTTAAAAAAATAACTCAATATAAGTCATCTCTAAGACTCTTTATACTCTGAAAAGAATCACGAAGGGTGAGCTATGCACTGGCACTCTTAGACATCAGAAAGCTACGTGTGTTCCTGTGTCATCGATGACTTGTAACTTTGGTTTTGGACCCATAGTAACACTGTAGATGCATAATTGACTATATAATTTTATAAACGCAAATGCATTGTTTTGAAAGAAAATATTGTGCAGTATTCACAAAGTAAAGACCTCTGTGTCCGTGTTGCTTATAGAGAGTTGCTACTAAGTTTGCCTATTACTTATGAAAAAACTGGCAAGAAGGTAACGTATTTAAAGAAGTAAGGCTTTCTGGGAGCAAGAAAGAAATAGATACATGAACATGGAACAAAGCAGCAGATGGTGTGCATTGTAAGGGATGGTTATACCAAGGGATTTTTTAAAGTTCATTTATATAAACCAGGATTACAAAAGAATTTAATTGGATATAGGCAGTAATGAGAGGTGGCTAAGAGGTTTTAATTCAGGGCACTCATAGACAGTGAGGAAATATACTGTAAATATTTTTAAGATTTAAGTGGGACCACAAGAAAACATTTACACTACAGGGATGAATGATAAATTAGAAATTTGAAGTTGAGACATTAAAGAGCCAGGAGGTAAAACTACCATTACAAGTAAAGTTCATCAAGTTGCCTAGACTATGTTTTTAGTAAAAATGAGAAACCATAAAATAGATAGTATTTCAACAAATATGATATGTCAAAAATTATCTTAAAACTAAGATAATAATGAGCTAACATTTATTTTCTTTAATCATTAATTATAAACAAGTGTTAGATTAAAAGGAGCATTTCTTAATTTGAAAAATTTGAGGAATGCATGCTAAGTTGTGTAGTTGAAAAACTATGTTCTTGGCGTTAAAAGTGTACCCATCTATTTTCTTCAGATTTCTTCATCTGTATTTAGTGCTATTCATATCAAACAAAGCAGCTAACTATAATACTCTGCTATAATATGCCTTGGCAAATTAACTGCATAATGTGGAATTCTAAAGAGAAGAGTATTATTCATCTCATTATATAGCTCCAAAAATCTTGTATGATCCATCACTGCAATTTAATTTTTCTATTGTAATTATTATTAATTTATTCTTTTATAAGTGAAGTACTATCTCTGTTTTATCTACATTTTCATGCTATAAGATTTTTTAAATTTATCTGGCTATGGTTATACTTTATTGATATAAAGGAAGAATGAACATGCATTTAATTTTGTAAAAAATAGAAAATTATAATAAGGTACATTATCTGAGGTTTACTGATAAATTGGGGAAAACCCTTAATATAAAATTATTTTACTAAATAAAAAAATGGAAGCAAAACTTCATGTATATGTATATATGTTTGTGTATGTGTGGCTATAATATACACATAAAATACAGCACATATAACACATATCATATAGCACATATCGAGAAGACAAAATATATATTGTAAACATTTATGCCGTGAGACTGCACAACTATATAAATGTCTATATGTGTTGTTGCCTACACATTTTATGTTTAAAATGACACTAGAATGCCTTGACACACACCCTTGGTGGGTATTTCAAACCAGTTAATCTGGGCAAAATATCTGGGCACAGGGGTCTTTCCTGAGACTGATACTACAACCAAGGACCATTCATGGATATAACCCATAGTTGCTCAGATATAGCCCATGGCAGCTCAGTATCCAAGTGGGTACACAGACTGTCCAAGGGGAACAGGGACTGTCTTTGACATGAACTCAGTGGCTGGCTCTTTGATCAAACCCCCAGCAGGGAGCAGCCTTGCCAGGCCACAGAGGAGGACAATGGAGCCAGTCCTTTAAGAGACATGGCTAGCATTACCTAATGCTTGCTGTAACTAAACTCATCTCTTCTATGTTCCTGTTCCTCACTAGGTTTGTTGAGTCTGAGTGAAGTAACTGAGAAATGAATAGTATGAAATCCTGCCCTAATGCTAATTTACCTTCACATGCTCAGATTTGTTGGGCAGAGATAAAATCTCACGCTTTCTACCTAAACCTCTTTTACTATCTGGAAAAAGTACATATGGGACAATATATTTTTCTGGAGTAACTTTGTGCATATCAGAGTCACAACCCAGGCAAAAAGATGAAGAAAAGTAATATAAAACAGAAAAAAAAACAAACCTCCTTAAACTGCAAGTGTATCATTTTTCAAAACTTGTAAGTCCATCATAAATTTAGAAAAATGACTGAAAAACATTAAAATCATTCAAATTTTAGGCAATATATTCATGTAAATCTACCACAGCTGTAAAATATTGTCATCATCAAATGAAAAATATTTAAAGTTTCTGTTTTACCCCCTGGCTCCTTCAATGTGTTATGTGTAAATCCTCCTAGGCAGACCTCTCAGTGCTTAGGCAAGGGAAATTTAAAGAGTTTAAAAACAACAACAACAAAAACAAAGCAATGATTTTGTTTTATCTATGTCAAATTTTAAATACCATCTACATGTATACCTTAAGTATTTTAGCATTTTCAACCACATTTTTTTTGTGTGTGTGTGTGAAAAATCACTTGGAAGTATATTTTCTGTAGTTTGGAAAGCAATGAATCAGGTAATTACTTCAACAAATGTAAAATACGAGATATATTATACCTATCTCATAAAAATGTTAACTTGATGGTAACTTTAGAAGTTCATGGTTATAAATTTAAAAATAAGTCTAGATATTTTTCACAACAGAACATACTCTCTTGGTTGTTTTTTTAAATAAATTTTTATTTTTTATATTAATTGCAGTTTATTCACTTTGTATTCCAACTATAGCTACCTCCCTTATTCCTTCCCAATCCCACTCTTCTTCTCTCATCTCCTTCCATTCTCCTCTCCAAGTCCACTGATAGGAGAGGTCCTCCTTCTCTTTCATATGACCCTAGGTCTGCCCAGGATTGTATCAAAACAGATGCTGATACTCTTTTTTTAAAATATTTTTTTATTTTTAAATAATTTTATACATTCACTTGTATCCCAGCTGTAGCCCTCTCCCTCTTTCCCTCCCAATTCTCCCCTTCCCTCCTTCCCTCTCCCTTCCCTCCCTCCCTTCCCCTTCCCTCCCTCCCTCCTCCTTCCCTTCCTCTTTCGCTCCCTCATCTCCTTCTCCCCCATCTGAGTCCACTGAGAGGGGGTGTCCTCCTCTCCTTCCATCTGGCCCTAGCTTATCAGGTATCTTCAGGATGGTTGCAATATCCTTACCTGTGGCTTAGCAAGGCTGCTCCTACCTCAGGGGGAAGGGGAAGTTCATGAGTTTGTATCTGAAACAATTCATGTCCCCCTTACTAGGGAACCCACTTGGATACTAAGCTACCATGGGCTCTGTCTGAACAGGGGTTGTAGGTTATATCCATGCATGGTCCTTAGTTGGATAAACAGTCTCATAGAAGCCCCCTGTGCTCAGATATATTTGGACCTTGTGGGGCTCCCTGTCCCAAAAAGGATATTCCTCCTTCCTTCATATGATTCCCTACACTCTGCCTACGGTTTGGTTATGGGTCTCACCATCTGCTTTGATACACTGTTAGGTAGAGGCTTTCAGGTGCCCTCTGTGGTAGGCTACTGTCCTGTTACTTGTTTTCTCCTATTTCCAATGTCCATCCCCTTTGTCTTTCTAAAATGAGGACTGATCATCTTACCCCTGAACCTCTTTCTTGTTTATCTTCTTTAGGTGTACATATTTAA
>REGO01001203.1:7761-44297 GCA_010120015.1 Rhombomys opimus
ACGAAGCTAAAAACTGTGTGCTCTCCAGAAAGGGGTACATGAACTCTGTGGCTGGCTGTTTGATTACTTCCTCCTAGAGGGTGCAGCCTTGCCAGTGCACAGAGAATGCTGATGCAGCCAGCTTTGATGAGACCTGAGATACTAGGGTCAGATAGAAGGGGTGGAGGTCCTCTCCTATCAGCGGACTGGGGAAAGGCATAGGCATGTAAGAGGGATGGTGGGTAGGACTGGGAGGAGACAAGGGAGGAGGATGCAGTGGGATACAAAATAAATAAATGATAATAGTAAATATATAAATAAAAATAAATAAATAAATAAAGTATAATAAGTAAATATATAAATAAAAATAAATCTCAAATGTTTGAACTGGTGAGTAATATTTTTAATCTGGTTTGGCTGAATTCCATAAAATATCTAATTTAATTTTCATAGTATGCTAAGAAGACACACATTTGAATGGAATACCAGCATATCACTCCTTTCAGTAAATTTAGATGTGACTTACATTCTTCAGGTGTTGCTTCTTTTTGAAGATTTTGCTTCGTGATTCTTGCATGACTTATGACAGGTGGACTTGCAATCATTGTTTCAGAGCTATGTTCTTCTGACACAAATGACCTTACACATATTAAGTCACATTCAGAATTTCCAGTTTGTGTCTGGTTGTTCTCCCTACATTCTCCTGCAAGAAATTTTGTTGAGTATATTATTTGCTTTCTTAATTTTGGATTAAAGTCTAAAAATTAACTTATCTCAAGATCAATGCCTTGAATTTGTCTGGTTTGTGACTTCAAAAATGTTGAGTTTTATTTATTCCTCTTGCAACTTGTTTTCATATTCTTTCAAAAGACTAGCTAGATTTCTACAAAACTGCACAAGGAATGTTACATAAGACCATCTATCTAACTGGACAAGTTAACATGAAAAGAAATTGAAAAGAACTCCAAGACAGTAACATGAATAAAAAAAAAATTCAGAACATTTATTTATAAATAGTATAAACTGATCACCAAGACTTGGCTATTTTATGTAGTTTAACATATTCAAAATTAATACATTTGATAATACACAGCATAATTTTTTAATTAATTTCTATTTTAATTACAATTTATTCATTTTGTATCACAGCTGTAGCACCCTCCCTAGACCCCTCTCAATTCTAGCATTCCTCCCTCATCTCTTCCTATGCCCTTCCCCCAGTCCAAAGATAGGGGCAGTCCTCCTCCCCTTCCATCTGACCCTAGCCTATGAGGTCTCATCAGGACTGGCTGCACTGTCTTCCTCTGGCATGGTAAGGCTGTTCCCTGGGCTCCCCCATCAGGGAGAGATGATCAAAGAACCAGCCACTAATAAGGCACTGATTCTCACCGTCCTATAGAGAGGATACCTTCTGGTATTGTGGGGTAGACATGACCCCATTCTGCCTGCTCCATAACTGCATGAATCACCCGAGTCAGAATCAGCAAACACATCACAGACAGAGAAAACAACAGAGCAGAGCTGGCTCTGGACCCAAGTCCCATTGCCTACCATCTTGAGGAAGGAAGTAGAGCACTGGAGCAGATCCAAACTCTCTTTGGGTGTGTTGTCTTGCATAATAAAACATTATGTAACTGGCTTCATCTTATGCTGTTAAAACCATTGAACTCAGTGAAAAACATTTTTAGCTATTTCAAAATTCTATTTGGGTGCTGGAGGAATGGCATAGCACAGTGGTAGAGCATATTGTGTGTCTAAGCATGAAATTCAATTTAAGTTTCTATTCCCCAGCACAACACAGTTTATAATAGCAAATAAGTGAATGAATGAATAAATAAACTCTGTATCAGAGCTCCTTAATATAGGATTTCTTCTTAGAGATTTCGTTTTTTTGTTTTTCATTTTTTTTTCATGAATATAGTAAATACTGAACCAGAACTCTAAAATGTGACAGGCATGCTTAAAACAAATGATGTATATTTTAGATAGAAGTGATAAGTTCTCCCTGGATGTTCCACGGTGCATGGAGGATGGGAACTTTTGGATGTGTGGTGATGGTAACAATATGTTTTCTTTCTTTTTTTTTTTAACAATACGCTTTTAAAACAAAGAACAAAACCCAAAATAGGACATTAATAGATTTGTTGATTTGGGATCAGAGAATATCAAGATGACTCATCACTAAACACAGAAATAAAGGCAATTAATGACTGCTGGTAGAGGACATTCTACTTCCACCCCAAAGACCCCACTAGTTAGTAATCCAATACCAAGTGTTCTGCACTGGAATCATATTCAAAAAGCAACAGGAATTAAACTTAGCGCATTGTATGACTACATTAATCTTTTTATAGGTACATGTAAGAATAAATATGAATTTAATAAAGTCATGAATTTTAGAAGCTATAAAGGCAGGAAGACATGGGGAAGGTTGGAGGGAGGAAATGGAAGTGGGGAAAGGTTGAAATTTTATTTTAATTATGACATTATAATTCTGGTTGCATATGTCTTGATTTAGCCAGGATGACTTGGAAAAAAATACTTATTTGCAATACCATTATACATCCTAGAATTTTTTAACATATTAGTGTTACAATCTCCATTTACTGGTTTTAATATATTTTGTTTTATTTTAATTTCAAAATTACTTTATTATTAATTACAGTTTACTCCCTTTGTATCCCAGCTATATTCCCCTGCCACATCCTTTCCCAATCCCACCCTTCCTCCATCCCTCCTCTCCTTCCATGCCCCTCCCTAATTCCACTGATAGGGGAGGTCTTCCTGAATTTCCATGTGTTCTTAGACTATCATGTCTCCTCAGAACAGGCTACAATGTCTTCCTCTTTGACCTGAGCTGCCATGGGCTACATCCCTGCTTGCATTCTAAGTTATCTCCATGGAAATTTCTTGGTTGGAACATTCATCTAAGAATAGACCCCTTTGCACAGATTTCTTTGTTTCTGTTGCTCTCCTTGGGGAGCTCCTGTCCTCTCCAGGTCTTTCTATGTCCTCCTTGTTTCATAAGGTACCCTCCACTCTACCCAAATTTTGTATGTGAGTCTCAGTATCTGCTCTGATAGCCTGCTGCATAGAATCTATCAGTGGCTCTCTGTTGTAGGCTACTCTGCTCTTCCCTGTTTTCTCACTCTTTGCAATTGGCTGTCCTCCTTCATGCTTAGCTACCTTTAATATACCGATTATGTATATTTATCCTACATTTTGTGTCTACTATCCACTAATAACTGATTTATATTTTAAGTATGTCTTTCTGCTTTTGGAATCCTCACTCAGGATGATCTTACCAGCAGTCCTATACCACCAGTATGCCTAAGATCAAAAAGTCCAGTGACAAAACATGCTGGAGAGATGTGGAGAAAAGGGAGACCTTCTTCATTACTGGTGGGAACTTAAATGGTACATGCACTTTGGAAATCAGTCTGACACTTTCTCAGACAATTAGGAATAGTGCCTCCTCAAAATCCAGCTATTCCTCTCCTTGGCATATATCCAAAAGATATTCAAGCACACAACAAGGACATTTGTTCTACTATGTTCCTAGCACCTTTATTCATAATTGTCAGAATCTAGAAGCAATCCAAATGTCCCTAAACTGAGGAATGGATGCAGGAATTGTGGAACAGTTACAGACTGGAATACTCCGCAGCAATTAAGAACCAGTAATTCATGAAATTTGCAGGCAAGGAAAGAAAGAAAAAAAATATAAAATTTGGAAAGAAAAATGGGAGCTATAAAATGAATCATAAAGGCAGACCCATTAAATAAAGCCTGATTTCTCAATGGAGATTCTAGAGAAGAGAGGGCCTGACACGTATTCTCCAAATGATGAGAGAAAATTTGGCAGCCAAACTATCAACCACATTAGTTGGAGAAACCAAATTTAAGCAGGATCTATCTACAAAATTTCAGCTCCTTATATGGCACTGGAAGGAAAATTTCAACTGAAAGATGTTTACCACACTCAATAAAAATAAAACGAATAAATATTTCATCTGTTGACCAAACTTTGGGCAAAGTACAAGGAATCGTATGAAAGAAGGGCGGTCTATCAAAGCAAATTCTGAGATTTATGGCCATTCATTGGGCACACAGCAGGGGATCTTAGGAAAAAAGTGGTAAACAGTAAGATCTGGAGAGGACAGGAACTCTACAAAGAGAGGAACAGAATCAAAAAATCTAAGCACAGTTGTCTTTCCTGAGACTGATACTGACAACCAAGGACCATGCTTAGAGATAACATAAGACCACTGGAGAGATGTAGCCCATGGCATTTCAGTGTTCCATAATAATAGGAACAGAGACTGTTTCTGACATGAACTGTTTGGCCTAATCTTTAATTACTCTCCTGCCCCCCCCCCCGAATGATGAAGCAGCATTACCAGGCAACAGAAGAAGACAATGGAGCCACTGCTAATGTGGCCTCACTGACTAGGATCAGAAGGAAGGAAAATAAGACCTCCCTTATCAGAGGACTTGGGGAGGGGCATGTGTGCAGTGGGGGGAAGAAGGGAGAAATTGGGACTGGAGGACAGAGAGAACCGGAGGGGGATACAAAGTGAATAAAGTGTAATTAATAAAGAATCAAAAAAAAAGCAGGATCCATCATTCTGTGATATCCAAGAACAAGATCTGAAAGTCAAAAATAAATATTATCTCAGGATAAAAGAAAGAAAAAGTTTATTCAAAGCAAATGGAGACAAAAACCAAGTAGGTGTAACAGTTTTAAGATCTGACAAAAAAAAAAGACTAAAAACTAATCAAAAGAGATAGGGAACACTACATAGTCATCAAAGTTGAAAAAAAGTCTGCCAAGAAGCTATTGCTGTTTTAAGCATTCATATACCAAGCACAAAAGTAACTGTCTTTATAAAAGAAATACTATTGCAGATAAAAAAGAATATTGACCTCCACACAGTGGTACTAGGAGGCTTCAGTAACTCACTCTCAGTAATTGACAGGCTATTTAGAGAAAAACTAAACTGAGAAATCCTGTAGCTAAAAGACTTCACATGTACATAAGCTTACCAGACTTTTAGAGAAGATTTCACCCAAACACAGAATATACTTTCTTTTCAATAGCTCATAGAATTTCTTCCAAAATTGACCAAAGTCTTGAAAATAAAGCAAGTCTCAACAGTAAGGAAAAAATTTATATCACACCCTATACCCTACATGTCCACCACAGATTAAAACTACATAAAAACAAGAACAGAACAATAAACAGTTTAAAAACATGTTAAAATTGAGCAACTCACTACTGAAGGAAAATTGATTCAAGATAGAAATTAAGAAGGAAATTAAAAACTAAAACCTTTTTTAAAAAATTGAAATCAATTGAAAATACTATTTACCCAAATAGATAAGACACATGAAGTCAGCTTTAGAGTCAAATGCAAAGCACCAACTATTGACATATAAAAACTGGAGAGATCTCATATTACCAACTTCATGACATACTTAATGCAATACAATGAAACGTAAAAACAAAATCCCAAAGGAGTAGGAATCAATAAAAATCAAATTCACAGATGACATCAATAAAACAGAAATAAACAAAACAATGCAAAGAAAAAATGAAAGGAATAGTTGGTTCTAGAGCTAATAGTTAAGATTGATACTTAGCCAAATTAACACTAACATATAGAAAGAATATCCAAATTAATAGAGTTACAGATTAAACACCGGAGGGAAAACACACAACAAAAAACCCAGAGAATTGTAAGAACATATTTTAAAAGTCTGTGCTCCAAGAAAATAGAAAACCTGAATTAAACAGATAAACTTATATACAGCCTATTAAATTTAATTCAAAACTGGATACGTAATTATATTACACATATAACGTCTATTGAAATAGAGGCACTAATTAAGTCACTCAACCAACAAAAGCTTAGAGAAAGATAGATTTAACACAGAATACTACAAGGTTTTCATATAAATATCATTGCTGATACTCCTCTAATTATTCTGCAATATAGAAAGAAAAAATACAAAGTGTAATTATTTTTCACAAGGCCACAATTACCTCAATACCTAATCCACACCAAAACCCAACAGGGAAGAGTATAGAGCAATTTCTCTTAAGAACATATATTTAAAAAAAAAACTCAATAAAAATATTTCAACCCAAAATCCAGTAACATATAGAAAGATTATGCACCATGATCAGCTTGGATTCATACCAGATTTATAGAGAGACAGGTGGAGAGACTCTCCCTGGAGGATTAAATGGAAAACGGAATAAAGAGTGGTTAAGGCTGGGAGTATGAGAAGAGACAGCTAAAACCAAGGGCCAATTGAGGGGTCATATGGAAACCTCATGCAATAGATGCTTTATAAAATATATACATATGTAACAGGAATCAAAATGCAATCACCAAATAATGGGGGAGACACATCTCCACTTGCTGGGGACCAAGAGCCCCGGGCATGTAGTTCTGGTGACTGGAAAATTACTGAAGCCTGGGTATGTAATCAACTTCAGCCACCTGTTCGGAAGGAAAGGTTGCTAAATCACCCCCGCCCTGACTGATTTTATCTATCCCAGGAAGAGCCACGGAATGTGCCACTTAAGCAAGAGATAATTTGCCCCCTTTCCCCGCTTGGGAGGGTAGTCACTTCCTTATTTCAAAAAATATAAAAGTACAGCTCCAGTGAGCAATAAACAGACCTCGATAAAATTTTGCCTGGTCTTCCTCTTTCTTTCCAGCACATTTTTTCTTGCAGGTACGGTCCCCCTTTGGACCCCGCGAATAATTGAGTCCCGAGGGTCGGGGTAGGTGGCACCCAACTTGGGGCACGAGGTATGGACCCTCTACCAAGATGGAGACCCTCAGCGGAAGGCCGTGGCCACGGCGTCATCCAAGTGAAGACAAACTGAAAGCGTTTCCTTTCGGTGGACTTCACATCATAATTGTGAGCTTTTGCTGCTCACAAAAGAAAGTAACATAAGGTAAAAAAGTTCATATCCGTCTATAAAATGGGCCAAATTTTGTCTAAGGAGGCTATTTTCGTTAGTGACCTTAAAGCCTCACTCAGGGAAAGAGGAGTTGAAGTTAAAAAAAAAAAAAAAAAAAAAAAGGATTTAAGTAACTTCTTTGTATTTTTGTCTGAAGTCTGTCCCTGGTTCATTGTTGAGGGACCCAAGATCAACCCAGAAAAATGGGACAAAGTAGGCCTCACTCTTAACGAAATTTTAAAAGAGAAGGGCCCCGATGTTATTCCTATTCAGATTTTTAGTTATTGGATTCTTATTAGAGATATTCTTAGATCTCCCTCAACGGAGATTAACAAAATTGTCTCCTCTGCTGAGGAATTGATAAAGCCCCTCTCTTGCACAGCTTCCTTATCCTCCGTAAATAGTGAGAAATCCAAAATAAATAAAAAGATTCCTTCCCCCTGTCCCTCTGTGATTATTAATATGCCACCTCCCGAGGAACAGGCTGTTCGCCCAATGGAGCAGAAGTCCTACTATCCTCCATTGCCTGATTCGTCCCCACCACCCGATCCTGATTTAGTGTTCCCTGTCTTCAGAAATAAACAAACGGACCCCTCTGAACACCTCGACCCCTCAGAGGAGAGCGATCTTGAGGAAGAGGCCGCCAAACATTATAATTCCGGGTTGGCCGCCAGTTCTCGCCAACCTGCCACCCTATCTAGCTGCTTCTAATGTTTGCGCTCCTGTGCACTCCCCTCTCTTGCCCCAGGCTGAATAACTCCTTAAAGCAAAAGAGGATCTCTCGAAACAAGTGTCTCAACTCAAGGAGGTCCTCCTTCTTCAAAAAGAATATGCTAGCCTTTCATCTGAGTTAACCTTCCTCCTCTTGGGATTATATTACTGTAAAATGAAAAGACCCTTCTAATCATTTGTTTGAGCTAGGCAAAAATCAGTGGTGTAACCCCATTCAATTTTCCTTCACAGAGGCACGAAAAAAGGCTCAATGGGAAAACCTTTGAGGATATGACTGGGGTCTTAGGCTATATACTACTGGAAAAGATCCTGGTCTCACCTTTAAAATTAAATTACTTAAGACACCTCCTCAATACCCAAAGGTCACAATAGGACCAAATCCTATTTTGCATCAACCCACTGAAAACCAAATAGGAAAGCCTCAGGCAAAAACATTCCCTACTTCCTCGACCCCCGTACCATCAACGGGAGTACTCCATTCCAACCCACATGGCCTGCAGGACCACCTTCGTCTGCAGGTCTTATCTATGATTAATGCTTCTATAGAGGCCATACATCAAATTAACGCCACTGATTTTCAAGAATGCTGGGTGTGTTACTCACCATGGCCACCCTTCTACGAGGGCATATCCTTACCCTTAGAAGTAATTGCAACCAATGATTCTAATGCCTTACGGTGGCAGCACCCAGAAGGAGTTGGCCTTACAGTCACACAAGTGTCTGGAATTGGAACGTGCCTATTGGGACCTTCTGTGCTTCCCCCGTTGGCCTTGCAAGAAATTTGCAATATTACTCCTGTTGTAAATTCAAGTTTTACACATATTGTTGCACCTAATGGCACTTATTTTGCCTGCTCTACTGGTATTACTCCTTATCTTGTAAGTTCCACCTTTTTAGCCCATAAAGATTATTGTGTCCTTGTACGACTTTTCCCAAGACTGACTATACATTCTGAGGATGAATTCCTTTGGTTTTGGGAAAAAGGGGTACGTCCATCTCGAGCTAAATGCGAGCCCTTGACTGCCATTACTCTAACTGTAATTCTAGGGCTAGGAGCTGCTGGAGCTTGTACAGGCATAGCCTCCCTAATTACCTCCCAGCAACAATTTAATCAACTCTCCCTAGCCGTAGATAAGGACTTACAAGATTTACAAAAATGCTTACAGGACCTAAAGGAGTTTACGGTGTCCTTGTCTGAGGTGGTTTTACAAAACAGGCACGGTTTAGATTTGGTCTTGCTTCAGGAAGGTGGCCTCTGCGCTGCACTCAAGGAAGAATGCTGCTTTTACACTGACAAAACAGGTTTAGTGCAAAGCAGTATCGATAAGGTTCACTCCAGTTTGGAGGAACGAAAACGAAACAGAGAAAAGCAAGAGTCCTGGTATCAAAACTGGTTTTCCACCTCTCCATTGTTATCCACCCTTCTTCCTTCTATGCTTGGTCCTTTTGTGGGTCTTTTACTTCTCCTCTCCTCTGGACCTTGGGCATTTAGAAAGCTAACTAGTTTTGTTAAGGAACAGGTGGAAACATCTATCAGACCCCCTGCGTCAGTTCATTACCACCAGCTGGCTGTTATAGATGACGATCGGGAGTCTTGTGAGATGCCTGAGGGAGGTGCCTCAACAGGCCTTGATTTCACCCAGCTGGCTCAAGAGTCTTGCACTCGCCGATTTTGGAAACAGCTGAAAAGTTACAAATGACAGAAATTTGTGATGCCAGGTCCAGGGGCACACCACAGGCTGTGACCACAGGCAACAACGGGAAATTGTTGGGTCCACACTTGGGAGCAAACTCCCTAACAAGCACCCGACATGAGGTGACGGGAGTGCCAACTGTGGAAGCAACCCACATAGCCTAAGACAGGCAGATCATGCATAAATTATTGGCTCTAGACCCGGATGCACATCACAGAGCCTAAGACAGGAGCTTTGCCTATTTTTTAAGTAAAAACAAAAGGAGGAGATGCTAGGGGCATCCACTAGCTATATATTGCCACCAAATGAAACCTTCAGCACCAGGAATGTGTTGTGTCTAATTGAGTTTGTAACAATAACAAAGGGGCCCAAAGAACAACTCAGGTAACTCAGGCTGTCTCTGGCATTATCCATTGCTCTCCCCAAATGGATAGTAAGGCTGCATTGCTGCACTGCGGAAGACAACACCTACATATGTCACTGAACATGGAGAAGTTGAGCTGGTGTCAACTGAGAACCTTCATCTCTACTGATTAGTGTTCACTATACTGGAAGGTACTATGCATGGGTTTGAACCAGTTGGGTTTACAAGGCTGAGTGGGGAAATGGACAGAAGCCTCACACTTAAAGCAGAAATGATCTCTGATTGCTAATCTCTTCCAAAGGGAAAGCCAGTTTTCTCCAATGCTGTCTAGCTGGTTTTACCAGCCATACTTAATGGCAGGCCCCATGCCTAGCAGTAAATAGCAAACATAAATGAAATCAATGCTATTTTTGGAGGTTCTTTATTTCATAATGCTTCATTTGAAATATTTTAACCTTATATGTTATTTGTTTATATGTTATAGTCTCTCATTTTGTGTTTTTATGGAATTTCTGTGTAAATAAAAAATGTTTCTATGATAGATGTGTTTCTTGCATGTCTTTCTTTGAGGTTTTTATTAGTATTGTTTTGTTTTTATCTGTTTCTGTGTTTCTCATTCTGTTTTTGTTGTTGTTTTCTTATATAGTTAACTGCTTACTAATGAGAGACAGAAAGGAAGTGTGTGAGGGTATGGATTTAAGTGGGTGGGGAGCATCTTAGAGAAGTTTTAAAAGGAGAAACCATGATCAGAATATATTATATAATAACTATTTCCTTTTTTTAAAAAAGTGAGTAATTGAACATAATTTATGACCCAGGGATTTTGCAGTAGTAACCATACAGTTAAGAAGGAAAGCAATAGACACTAGAACTAGTTTGAGCAAATGCACTGCATAAGAGAGTGTTCAAGCTCTAAACTAGTCAGTTAATCTGTCCTGTAAACACCACAGTAATAACTAAGTACAATTTCTCATCTATTATACCATTATTCTTGATACACACACAAAACATTTAAATTTTACAGTGCTGCTTAATCAATATTATAAAATAATTCTAATATCATTATACAATTGAAGGATTTATTTCTCATTTATACCAGAATAAATATATAGCCAGTGTAATTTGAAATTTCTTGTTGGCTTTTAACTTGAAAGGATGAGGACTCTAAAGAAGTATGTCAAATTACCAAGTTTTAGATAAGAAATTAGAGTACATATTGTCATAGGAGGATTTGGTGCTAATAATCTATTAACTTATTAAATAGGTAAGCATTGTAAAGATGATTATGTTTTATTTCAAAGACTTAGAAAAGAAAAAATAAGTATTTCAATACTTTACATGTAATCATAATATCCAAATAACACAATAAGTGCAATAGTAAATTTAGGTTAAAACTTGAAAAAGGTTTACAATAAAATACTATGCAATGTATCAACTTTCCTACTTCTGTTTTTTTCAAAATCTCTCTCAACTCACTAAGTGGTTTTTCACTTTACTCTCACCTTTCCCAATACTCAGGCTATGTGCTGAGGAGTATTGAAACTCTCTGTTCCTACCTTCTCCTGAATGACACTTGGAGGCACTCTTGCCTGAATACTTAGATTTGAATTTCTTCATGTTTGATCCTGGAAGATTCCAGGAACTTGGATGAGACCTTACTCATTGAACCAGATACTGACTGGACACTGAAAACTTGGTCTTGGATCCTTTGTTTGTCGATGATCTTCTTTGAAAGTGATAATGAGACTGAGCCAGGAATTGTGAGTGGCCTGGAGAAGATCTGGTATGATCTATGGATTGATTCCTTTGGTGGGACAAGAATGTTTGTGTCACCTAGACGATGGAACTTATGATTGTCTTCCTCATAATGTTTTTGGCCTCCATTACTACAGTCAGGTTGAGCATACTGTGGATCAAGTTTGTAAACCACCTATAACTTTAGTAAATGTCCATCTTGTAAAATCCCATGTAGGACATCCATGGCATCCTTGGCATCATGTTTGTTGTGGAAAAAGATTAAGGAAAGCCATATGGACCTTTAGTCAATGGATTTGGGGAATGTTTACATCACTATCTGGCCCATCATGCTCAAAGATATGCCTCAGGGTACAGCATGAACTGTGATTTGCCAGATTTTCAGTCTTGAGGGTGATCATTCTCTCCACAAAGGGAAGAGGATGACTGTTACTCATGATCTTTGATACCTTAGTTTAGAATACTCTGAAATGAACAGATTTAAGGCTCCAAGAGAGATGAAAAATCTGCAACCTTTTTCTTCAATTCGTTTGACTACAATTCATTTCACTTTTATTTCCACAGACATTCTAGCATGTTTCACGACAGTCTTGCCCATCCATAGTGCTAAAACCATTTAAGAAACAGAGCAATATGAATGTGAACTAGTTATAAACAAGAGACATAATCAAAACGCAATTCTTTTCACTTTTCCAGTAGAAATCCAGATGTGTCATATCAATAAAAGATTAGAATATGTTTATTTGTAACATAACCATTAACTTTTATTTGTCTTAAACATGAAATGACATTAAAATAATACTAAAGTTTTTATTCCCTTAATTTACTAATCAATATAGCAACAATATGTAGAAGGGGATAATGAATTAGAAAATTAATTTTCTAGAAAAGAACTTTGACTATTTTTGTCAAACACTATTCTTTTACTAATTTTAACATAAAAATATTCAGGTCTTTGATCCACTTAAAGTAGAGTTTACTGCAGGGTGATAAATATTGATGTATTTGCATTTTTCCATAGGTAGATATCCAGTAAAACCTGTACCATTTCTTGAAGATGCTGTCTTTTATACAGTGTATGGTTTTGGCTTCTTTGTGAAAAATCAAAAAAGCATAAGTATGTGGGTTTTTTTCTGGGTATTCTATTCACTTTCATTGATCCACCATCTTCTTTCTATGCCAGTACCATGCAGTTTTTATAACTATTTCTCTGTAGTCCAATTTTAGATTAGAGATGGAGATATCTCCCTAAGATTTGTTGCTGTACAGGATTGTCTTAGCAATTCTGAGTTTCTTTACTTTCCATATTAAATTGAGAATTGTTCATTCAAGGTCTATAAACAATTGTACTGGTGTTTTTCATTTTATCAATTACAAATTTTTCACCTTGTCTCCCCTCTATAGCTCTGTCTCTCCTCCCCTCCCAAACCCACTTTCCTTCCACAGTCTCCACCCATGTCTCACCAAGCCCACCAACAGGGGATGTCCTCCTGTCCTTCCTTCTGATCCTAGTCTATCAGGTCCTATCAGGAGTGGCGGCTATTTCTTCCTTGTGGCCTAGTAAGGCTGCTCACCCCTCATGGAAAGGTGATCAAAGAGCAGGTCAAACAGTTACAGTCCTTGTCACCATTACTATGGAACCAAATTGGACACTGAACTTCCATGGGCTACATCTGTTCAGAGTTCTAGGTTATCTCTATAAATGGTCCTTGGTTGGAGTATCAGTCTCAGAAAAGACCCCTGTGCCCAGAGTTTTTGCTATTGTTGCTCTCCTTGTGAAGCTCCTTTCCCCTCCAGGTCTTACTATCTCCCCCTTTTTTTCATAAAATTCCCTGCACTATGCCCAAAGTTTGGCTCTAAATCTCAGCATCTTCTCTGATACCCTGCAGTGTTGAGCTTTTCCGAGGCCCTCTGTGGGAGGTTACTGACCTATTCCCTGATTTCCCTCTTTTCTGATGTCCATTCTCTTTGACTTACTGAATGTGGATTGAGCAACTTAGCCAGAGTCGTCTTTCTTGATTAGTTTCTGTAGGTGTACAGATTTTAGTATGTTTATCCCATATTTTATGTCTAATACCACTTATAAATGAGTATACACCCTGTGTTTCTTTCTGCTACTGGGATGCCTCCCTCAGAATGATCTTTTCCAGTTCCCACCATTTACCTGCAAATTTCATGATTCCTTGTTTTTGACTGCAGAGTATCATTCCATTGTGTAGATGTACCACAATTTCTGTATCTATTCCTCCACTGAGGGGCATCTGGGTTGTTTCCTGGTTCTGGCTATTACAAATAAACCTGCTACAAACATGGTGGGGCAAATGTCGTTTCTGTATACTTGAGCATCTTCTGGATATATGTGTAGGAGTGGTATAGCGGGATCTTGAAGGAAAGCTATTCTTATTCTCTGAAAACATCCCAGATTAATTTCCAAAGTGGTTGTAAAAGTTTACATTCCCCTTAGTAGTGCAGTAGGGTTCCCCTAACTCCACATCCTCTCCAGCATGTGTAGTTACTTGAGTTTTTTATCTTAGCCATTCTGATGGGTGTTAGGTGAAATCTCAGGGCTGATTTGATTAGCATTTCCCTGATGACCAAAGACATGATGGGAATTGCATTGAATCTGTAGATTGCTCTTGGCAGGATGGCCATTTTCTCTGTTAATCTTACGGATCCATGAGCATGGGAGATCTTTCCCTCTTCTGATATCGTCTTCAGTTTCTTTCTTCAGAGACTTGAAGTTTTTCTCAAACCAGTCTTTCAGATGCTTGATTAGGGTCACACAAGCTACTTCATGTTATTAGTGGCTATTTTAAAGCGTATTTCCACCCTAATTTCTATTTCAGCCCCTTTGAAATTCCTATATGGGAGGACTCCTGATTTTTTTGAGTTAATTTTGTATACAGCCACATTGCTGAAAGTATTATCAGCTGAGGTTGTTCTCTAGTTGAATATTTGCCATCACACATGCATACTGTTATATCATCTACAAATCGTGATACTTTGTTTCTTCCTTTCTGAATTATATCCTATTGATCTCCTTTAGATTTCTTATTGCTCTAGCTTTGAGTTTATTTACTATGTTGTAGATATATGGAGGGAGCGGGCAGCTTTGTCTTGTCCCTTTATTCAATAGGATTGATTTATATTCCTTTCCATTTAGTTTGCTATCAACTATAGGTATGCTGTATATTGTCTTATGTTTAGGTATGTGCCTCGAATCCCTGATTTCTACAAGACTTTAAACATGAATAGTTGTTGGATTTTTTCAAATGATTTTTTTTTTTGCATCTAAGAAAAAAAATCCTAAAATCTGTACAGCTAAAGATGCTAAGCAAAAACAGATGGACATAGGAAGAGGGAGAAAACA
This sequence comes from Rhombomys opimus, assembly GCA_010120015.1. Classification (NCBI taxonomy): domain Eukaryota; kingdom Metazoa; phylum Chordata; class Mammalia; order Rodentia; family Muridae; genus Rhombomys; species Rhombomys opimus. The sequence continues at coordinate 22,635 of REGO01001203.1, forward strand.
GGCAAAAGGACAAGAGCTTACTACAGAGACCCGTTGAAATGCTTTACATAGCAAGGTATTGAAGGAGATGCTGAGGGTCATGGTCCAACTCCAGACAGAGTGCATGGAATCTTTTGAAAGAAGGGAGTGATAGGAAGACCTAAAGGGTACAGGAGCTTCACAAGGAGAACAACAGATCTCAAAAATTCTGGCCAGATGTGTCTTTTCTGAGACTGATATGCCAACCAAGGGCCATGCATGGAGGTACCCTAGAACACCAAGAACCTGTGCAAAGCTATAGCCCATGGCAACTCAGTATCCAAGTGGGTGTCCTAGTAATTGGAACAAGGACTGTCTCTGACATGAACTCAGAGTCTGGCTCTTTGGTCACCTTCCCCTGAGGGGGCATCAGCCTTACCAGGCCACAGAGGGAAACAATGATGCCCCTCCTGATTAGATCCCCACCTTTCCTGTCCTCCTCAGCTGCAGGTGTGTGATAAGCCATCTCCACTGTTCCAGCTTGTGGCTCCCAAGACTTAGGAACTAGTGTTTCAAAATGTTGCCCAGCGTGGAGTTCTGACTTGGGGGCATGTGAGGCAGGGTACTCCAGTCTAGACACTAAGGGACTGTGGCCCTGTGAAGCTACGGGAGGTGTCTTCTGGGATGTGGGAAGACACTCCCGGAGGTGGAGGTAGCAAGCAGGGAACGAGTGGGTGTGTTCCGGCTCTGTAGCCTGGAGTTGCAGCAGGTGAGGTGAGTAAGGTAGGCTGAGTGGAGGGCCAAATACCATTCTCCCAGAAAAGGAAAACATTATCTGGGAAGGCTCTGAGCCAAAGCCAGGCAATGCAAGCGATAGGCTAGGTTCAGATGGAAGGGGAAGAGGTCCTCCCCTATCAGAAGACTTGGGAAGCTTCCTGGAATGAGGAAAGGAAGGGAGGGTATGTTTGGGAGGGAAGGGGCTACAGCAGGGATTCAAAGTAAATAAAATAATTTATAAAAATATACATAAATTTTTAAAAAGTTAAAAAAATAAAAGATAAATATTATTTTCTTCTTTGTTTTATATATATTGATGTTGAATATCATATATTTCATCTATCCATATATATAATTAGATGTATGTAACACTGGATGTCATGAAACTCACCTTGTAAAGCAGGATAACCTTGAACTTCCAAGGACCTACCTGCCTCTTCCTTCCAAGTGTTGATATTAAGACTCTCTAAGATCTTTATTATTTAAGATCCTTAATGTCAACTCTCTGACTTGAAATGCAAAATATTTTTTTACAATGATAGTGGTGGCTCAGGACACCCAGCTCCAGAAGACTTTCTGGATTCACCCAGACTCTAGGCTCTAGCCTTCTCCTGCAGGCATGAGCACCTTGCTCACATGTCATTGTTGAGTAATGCTAGGGCACTGGGGAACACAGCTGAAGCCTCAGACTTACCAAAGCCAGAGTGCCATTTCAGCAGCCCTTAGATACTACTCCATGGCTCAACCAGTTATCCCCAGCTAAACTGATAAATCTGTGGGAATCCCTGGAACATTAAGTGAGCTGCACCCAAAAATTACACCTTAAGAGCAACAGCTACAACTTATTTAATTCAGAGCAAGAAACTTAGCAGTAGGGCAGCAATCACCAAGATCTCTCCTGATGAGGAGAGCCTTCCTGAACACGACAATTACCACACAGCTCCATATGCCTGAAGTGAAATGTGACAATTCCTTAAAAGTAGCACCATTCAGTTGTCCATACCCAAAAAGCTGGGGAGAACTTTTTCTGAACCCCAACGAGTGGATTCTACATACCCCAGGACCCAGCAAGCACCAGAAATTAACACACAACTCCTAAGACAGAGAGATGGATAGAGGCCATTGAAAAAGCACAACCAACAAAAGGCAAAAAGATATAGCATCCTAAGAACCCAGTTATCCAGGGGCAAGTAGCCCTAGACACCCTAAAATAAATGAAATTAAAGAAGATGACCCTATGCTTATGGTCATCTAAGCTTTTGAAGAGGTTAATGGAGGAAGCAAATAAAATGCATAAAGAATTAGGGGAAGATATACTAAACAGACTATGGCCATCCTAAAAGAAATACAGGAAGATGCAGCCAAATAGTTTGTGGCTTTCAAGAGGAAATGATTAAATCACTGAAAGAAAGAAAAGAAAAAGTGGAATGTTCAAAGAAAGAGGCAAAGGATTGAGGGAAAAACAGGAAAATACAGTCAGACAGGTGAAAGAAATCAACAAAAGTACTCAAGATCTGAAAATAGAATTGGAAAAATTAAAGAAAACCCAGAAGAAGGAAATCATGGAGAAGGACTGTCTAGGAAAAAAAAAACAAAAAAGAAAAGAAAAACAGGAACTACAGAGCTAAGCATAACCAACAGACTACAAGAAATAGAAGAATGAATCATATCTCTGGAAGATATAATGGAAGGAATCAATATATCTGTCAAAAAAATGTAAAATCTAAAAAATTCCTGACACAGGCTGTCCAAGAAATTCAAGACAACATAAAAAGACAAAACCTAAGAATAATGGGAATAGAGGAAAAAGAAGATTCCCTCCACCAAGGCCCAGAAAATAATTTCAACAAAATCGTTGAAGAAAATTTTCCCTCCTTAAAGGAGAGGCCTACAAGAATACAATAGGCCTACAGAACACCTAATAAATTAGACCAGAAAAGAAAATCCTCCCTTCACATAATAATCAAAACAGCAAGTATACAGAACAATGAAAAAATACTAAAAGCTGCAACAGAAAAAGGCCAAGTAACATAATGGCAAAACTATCAGAATCACACCTTACTACTCAACAGAGATTATGAAACCCAGAAGGGCCTGGATGGATACCAATCAGAACCTTAGAGAGCATAGAGGTAAGCCTAGTCTATTGTAACCAACAAAACTCTCAGTCCTCATACACGAAGAAAGCAAGATATTCAACAACAAAACATATTTCAACAATACCTACGCACAAATCCAGCAATATAGAACATACTAGAAGGAAAAATACAACCCAAAAAACTACTTTCAAGAAAACACCGAAAATAAATAACCTCACTACAGCAAAACAAAAAGCTGCCAAACAAAGAAACACACAACAAAGCCAAAATCAATACCAGAGGATCTAACAGCCGCGGGTCATTAATATCCCTCAAAAATCAATGGAAAGAATTCTCCAATAAAAATACACAAACTAACAGAATGGATGCGTAAACAAGAGCCAACAATCTGTTGCATACAAGATACACACCTGAGTCACAAAGATAAACATTACCTGAGAGTAAAGGGTTAGAAGACGGCTTTCTAAGCAAATGGACCCAAGAAGCAAGCAGGAGTAGTCATTCGAATGAATAAGAAAATATATTTTCAACCAAAATTAATCCAAAGAGATAAAGAAGGACACTTAATACTCATCAAGGGAAAAATCCACCAAGAAGATATCACAATCCTAAACGTCTATGCCCCAAATGCAAGGGTACCCACATTTGTAAAAGAAAATTAATAAAACTTAAACCACACATAGACCCCCACACATGAATAGAGGGAGACGTCAACACCCCATTCTCAACGAAAGACCGGTCAACCACACAGAAATTAAACAAAGAAACAATAACTCTGACAAAGATGATGAAACAAGTGGACCTCATAGATATATATACAGAACCTTTCACCCCAAAACAAAAGAATTTCCTCTCAGCACCTCATGGAACTTTCTCTAAAATAGACCATTTAGGTGGTCACAAAGCAAAACTCAACAGTTACAAGAAGATTGAAATAACCCCTTGTAAACTATCTGATCACCATGGACTAAAGCTGGATCTCAATGACAAAAATAGCAAAAGTCCCACACACATGGAAACTGAACAGCTTGCTACTAAATGACAGCTGGGTCAGAAGAGAAAGAAAGAAAGAAAAAAATTGAGACATCCTAGAATTCAATGAAAATGAAAATACAACATACCCAAAATTATGGGACACAATGAAATCAGCGCTAAGAGGAAAGTTCATAGCACTAATTGCCTTCATGAAAAAATTCAACACATCTCATGCAAGCAACTTAATGGCTCACATAAAAGCACTAGGGGAAAAAAAAAGAAGGTGCAGACACACCAAATAATCAAACTCAGGGCTGAAATCAATCAATTAGAAACAAATAAAACAATTCAAAGAATCTATGAAACCAAGAGCTGGTTCTTTGAGAAAATCAACAAGATAGACAAACCCTGAGCCAAATTAACTAAAAGGCAGAGAGAGACTATCAAAATCTACAAAATCAGAAATGAGAAGGTAGATATAACCACAGACACTGAAGAAATCCAAACAATCATTAGGTCTTACTTTAAAAGCCTAGATGCCACAAAATTTGGAAATCTAAATGAAATGGACAGTTTTCTTGACCGATTCCACATGCCAAAGCTGAAGCAAGACCAGGTAAATCAAATAAATAGTCCTATATTCCTTAAGGAAATAGAAGCTGTCATCCAAAGTCTCCCATGCAAAAAAAGGCCAGGGCCAGATGGTTTCAGGCAGAATTCTCCCAGACATTCAAAGAAAAGCTAACACCAATACTCTTCCATTCAACAAAATAGAAACAGAAGGAAAACTACCAAACTCATTCTATGAAGCCACAATCAACTTGGTACCTAAACCTCACAAAGACCCAACAAAGAAAGAAATTTTCAGGCCAATCTCCCTCATGAACATTGATCCAAAAGTACTCAAAAAATACTTGCAAACTGAATCCAAGAACACATCAAAGATATCATCCACTATGACCAAGTAGGTTTCATCCCAGGTTTGCAGGGGTGGTTCAATATACAGAAATCCATCAATGTGATCCACCACATAAACAACCTGAAGAGAAAAATCACATGAACATCTCCTTAGATGCTGAAAAGCCATTTGACAAAATCCAACATCCATTTCTGTTTAAAGTCTTGGAGAGATCTGGGATACAAGGCACATACCTGAACATAGTAAAGGCAATTACTATACAGCAAGCCTATAGCTAACATCAAACTCAATGGAGAGAAACTTAAATCAATCCCACTGAAATCAGGGACAAAGAAAGGCTGTCTGCTCTCTCAATATCTCTTCAACATTGTTCTGGAAGTGCTTGCTAGAGCAATAAGGCAATTGAAGGTGATCAAGGGATACAAATTGGAAAGGAAGATATCAAAGTATCACTATTTGCAGATGATATGATAGAATACCTGAGTAACCACAAAAATTCCAGTAAGGATTTCCTACAACTGATTAACACCTTCAGCAAAGTGGCAGGTTACAAAACTAACTAAAAAAAAAATTAGTAGCCCTCCTGTATACAAAAGACAAAAGGGCTGAGAAAGAAATTAGGGAAACAACATACTTCACAATAGCCACAAAGGACATAAAGTACCTTGGTGTGAACCTAACCAAGCAAGTCAAAGACTTGTATGAAAAAAATATCAGTATGTGAAGAAAGAATTAGAATCAGAAATCGAAGATGGAAAGATCTCCCATGCTCAGGGCTTGGCAAGATTAATATAGTAAAAATGGCCATCTTACCAAAAGCAATCTACAGATTCAATGCAGTTCCCCATGAAATTACCAACACAATTAATTACAGATCTGTAAAGAAAAATTCTCACCTTCATATGGAACAACAAGAAAACCAGAACTACTAAAACAATTCCCTACAGTAAAAGATCTTCAGGGGGTAACTGTATCCCTGATCTCAAGCTGTAATATAGAGCAACAATACTAAAAACTGTGTGGTAGAGGAATTGAAACAGACTGGTGGATGAATGGAATCAAATGGAAGACCCTGACATAAATTGACACAGACACCTGATATTTGACAAAGATGCCAAAAACATTCAATGGAAAAAAAGACAGCAGCTTCAACAAATGGTGCTAGTCTAACTGGATGTCTACATATAAAAATAATCAAACAGATCCATATTTACCACCCTGCACAAAACTAAAGTCCAAGTGGATCAAAGACTGCAATATAAAACCAGACACACTAAACCGCTTAAAAGAAAAATTGGGGAAGATCCTTGAACTCATTGGCAAAGGAGACACATTTCTGAACTAAACACCAACAGCACAGTGGAAGTTGGGAAAGGTTGAAATTTCATTTTAATTATGACATTACTAATTTGATCCCATATGTCTTGATTCAGCCAGGATGACTTGGGAAAAAAAATAATACTTATTTGCAATACCATTATAAATCCTAGAATTTTTTTTAACATATTAGTGTTGCAATATCCATTTAATTGTTTTAATATATTTTGTTTTATTTTAATTTTAAAATTACTTTATAATTAATTACAGTTTACTCCCTTTGTATCCCAGCTATATTCCCCTGCCACATCCCTTCCCAATCCGACCCTTCCTCCATCCCTCCTTCTCCTCCCATGCCCCTCCCTAAGTCCACTGATAGGGGAGGTCTTCCTCCCATTCCATCTGATCCTAGCCTATCATGTCTCATCAAAACAGGCTACATTGTCTTCCTTTGTGACCAGAGCTGCCATGGGCTACATCCCTGCTCAGATTCTAAGTTATCTCAACGCAAATTTCTTGGTTGGAACATTCATCTAAGAATAGCCCCCTTTACACAGATTTTTTTGTTTCTGTTGCTCTCCTTGGGGAGCTCCTTTCCCCTCTAGCTCTTTCTATCTCCTCCTTGTTTTATAAGGTACCCTCCACTCTACCCAAATTTTGTCTGTGAGTCTCAGCATCTGCTCTGATACCCTGCTGGGTAGAATCTATCAGTGGCTCTCTGTGGTAGGCTCCTGTGTTGTTGCCTGTTGGCTCTTCCCAATTGGCTTTTCACTCTTCCAAATTGGCGCTCTGAGTGAGGCTTGATCATCTAACTCAGGGTCCTCCTTCATGCTTAGCTACCTTTGATATACTGATTATGTATGTTTATCCTATATTTTATGTCTACTATCCACTAATAACTGAGTTATATATCAAATATGTCTTTCTGCTTTAGAGATACCTCACTCAGGATGATCTTACACCCGTCAGTATGGCTCAGATCAAAAAGGCCAGTGACAATACATGCTGGAGAGGATGTGGAGAAAGGGAGACCTCCTTCATTGCTGGTGGGAACTTAAATGGTACATGCACTTTGGAAATCAGTCTGAATCTTTCTCAGACAATAAGGAATAGTGCCTCTTCAAGATCCAGCTATTACACTCCTTGGCATATATCCAAAAGATATTCAAGCACACAACAAGGACATTTGTTCTACTATGTTCCTAGCACCTTTATTCGTAATTGTCAGAATCTAGAAACAGCCCAGATGTCCATAAACTGAGGAATGGATGCAGAAATTGTGGAACATTTACACACTGGAATACTACTCAGTAATTAAAAACCAGTAAATCATGAAATGTGCAGGCAAGGAAAGAAAGAAAAAAAATATGAAACTTGAAAAGAAAAATGGGTGCTATAAAATAAATCACGAAGACAGAACCATTAAATAAACCCTGATTTCTCATTGGAGGTTCTAGAAAAGAGAGGGCCAGACACATATTCTCCAAATGATGAGAGAAAATTTGGCAGCCAAACTATCAACCACATTAGTTGGAGAAACCAAATTTAAGCAGGATTTATCTACAACAATTTCAGCTCTCCATATGGCACTAGAAGGAAAATTTCAACTGAAAGATATTTACCACACTCAATAAAAATAAAATGAATAAATTTTAATTTCATGACCAAACTTTGGGCAAAGTACAAGGAATCCTATGAAAGAAGGGCGGTCTATCAATGCAGATGCTGAGATTTATGGCCAACCATTGTGCACACCGCAGGGAATCTTAGGAAAGAAGTGGTAAACAATAAGATCTGGAGAGGACAGGAACACTACAAGGAGAGCAACAGAACCAAAAAATCTGAGCACAGTGGTCTTTCCCGAGACTGATACTCCAACCAAGGACCATGAATAGAGATAACATAAGACCCCTGCAGAGATGTAGCCCATGGCAGTTCAGTGTTCCATAGTAATAGGAACAGAGAGTGCCTCTGACATGAACTATTTGGCCTAATCTTTAATTAACCCCTGGCCCCCGGAAGGGTGAAGCAGCATTACCAGGCAACAGAAGAAGACAATGGAGCAACTCCTGATGTGGCCTAACTGACTAGGATAAGAAGGAAGGAATATAAGTCCTCCTCTATCAGTGGACTTGGGGAGGGGCATGTGTGCAGAGGGGAGAGGAAGGGAGAAATTGGGACTGGAGGACAGAGGGAACCACAGGGGGATACAAAGTGAATAAAATATAATTAATAAAGAATCAAAAAAATCAGGATCTATCATTCTGTGATATCCAAGAACAAGGTCTGAAAGTCAAAAATAATCATTACCTGGGGATAAAGGAAAGAAAAAGTATATTCAAAGCAAATGGAGACAAAAACAAAGCAGGTGTAACAGTTTTAATATCTGACAAAAAAAAAAAAAAACACAAAATAGACTAAAAACTAATCAGAAGAGACAGGGAACACTATATAGTCATCAAAGTTGAAAAAAAAATCTCCCAAGAAGCTATTGCTGTTTTAAGCATTCATATACCAAGCACAAAAGTAACTGTCTTTATAAAAGAAATACTATTACAGATAAAAAGTATATTGACCTCCACACAATGGTACTGGGATGTTTCCCTACCTCAATCTCAGTAATTGACAGGCCATCTAGACAAAAACTGAACCAAGAAATGCTGTAGCTACAATACTTCACATGCACATAAGCTTAGTAGACTCTTAGCGAAGTTTTCACCCAAACACAGAATATACTTTCTTTTCAATATATCATAGAATTTCTTCCAAAATTGACCAAAGTCTTGAAAATAAAGCAAGTCACAAAAGTAAGGAAAAAAATTTGAATCATACCCTATACCCTACATGACCACCACAGATTAAAACTAGATGAAAACAGGAACAATAAACAGTTTAAAAACATGTTAAAATTGAGCAACTCACTACTTAAAGAAAATTTATTCAAGATAGAAATTTAGAAGGAAATTAAAAACTGAAACCTTTTTTAAATAAATGAAAATACTATTTACCCAAATAAATAAGACACAGGAAGTCAGTTTGAGAGTCAAATGCAAAGCACCAACTATTTACATATAAAAACTGGAGAGATCTCATATTAGCAACTTAATGACATACCTTAATGCAATACAATGAAAAGTAAAAACAAAATCCCAAAGGAGTAGGAATCAATAAATTCAAATTCACAGATGACATCAATAAAACAGAAATAAACAAAACAATGCAAAGAAAAAATGAAAGGAATAGTTGGTTCTAGAGATAATAAGTAAGATTGATACTTAGCCAAATTAACACTAACATATAGAGAGAATATCCAAATTAATAGAATTGCAGATTAAACATGTGGGGGAAAACACACAACAAAAAACCCAGAGAATTGTAAGAACATATTTTAGAAGTCTGTGCTCCAAGAAGATAGAAAACCTGAATTAAACAGATAAACTTATATACAGCCTACTAAATTTAAATCCAAACTGGACAAGTAATTATATTAGACCTATAACGTCTATTGAAATAGAGGCACTAATTAAGTCACTCAACAAACAAAGGCTTAGAAAAAGATAGATTTAGCATAGAATACTACAAGGCGTTCACATAAAATCACTGCCAATACTCCTCTAATTATTCTGCAATATAGAAAGAAAAAATACAAAGTGTAATTATTTTTCACAAGGCCACAATTACCTCAATACCTAATCCACACCAAGATCCAATAGAGAAGAGTATAGAGCAATTTTTCTTACAAACATATATTTAAAAAAACCAATAAAAATATTTCAACCCCAAATCCAATAGCATATAGAAAGATTATGCACCATGATCAGCTAGGATTCATACCAGATTTATGGAGAGACAGGTGGAGAAACTCTCCCTGGAGGATTAAATGGAAAATGGAATAAAGAGTGGTTAAGGCTGGGAGTATGAGAAGAGTCAGCTAAAACCAAGGGCCAATTGAGGGGTCATATGGAAACCTCCTCCAATAGGTGCTTTATAAAATATATACATATGTAACAGGAATCAAAATGCAATCACCAAATAATGAGGGAGACACATCCCCACTATCTATCTCTTTCCAACAGATGAAACCATCAGCAATGTGTTATGTCTAATTGAGTTCGTACCAAAGGGGCCCAAGGAAGAACTCAGGAAACTCAGGCTGTCTCTGGCATTATCCATTGCTCTCCACAAATGGATGGTAAGGCTTCATCTCTGCCTTGCTGAAGACAAAACCTACATATGTCACTGAACATGGAGAAGTTGAGCTGGTGGCAACTGAGAACCTTCATTTCTCCTGACTTGTGTTCAGTGTACTGGAAGGTACTGTGCATGGGTCTGAGGCAGTTGGGTTTCCAAGACTGAGTGTGGAAATGGACAGAAGCCTCACATTTAATGCAGAAACAATATCTGATTGCTAATCCCTTCCAAGGGAAAGTCAGTTTTCTCCAATGCTGTCTAGCTGGTTTTACCAGCCATACTTAATGGCAGGCCCATGCCTAGGAGTAAATAGCAAACATAAATGATCAATGTATTTTTGGAGGTTTTTTATCTAATAATGCATTATTTGAAATATTTTAACCTTATATGTTATTTGTTTATATGTTATAGTCTCTCATTTTGTGTTTTTATGGAATTTCTGTGTAAAGAGAAAAGTTTCTGTGATAGCTGTGTTTCTTTTAGGTCTTTCTTTGAGGTTTTTATTAGTATTGTTTTTATCTGTTTCTGTGTTTCTTATTCTGGTTTTGTTGTTGTTTTCTTATATAGTTAACTGCTTACTAATGAGAGACAGAAAGGAAGTGTGTGAGGGTGTGGATTTAAGTGGGTGGGGAGCATCTTAGAGAAGTTGTAAAAGAAGAAACCATGATCAGAATATATTATATCATAACTCTATTTCCTTTTTTAAAAAAGTGAGTAATTGAACATAATTTATAACCCAGAGATTTTGCAGTTGAAACCATACAGTAAAGAAAGAAAGCAATAAAAACTAGAACTAGTTTAACCAAATGCATTGCATAAGAGAGTTTTCAAGCTCTATACTAGTCACTAAATCTGTACTGTAAATACCACAGTAATAACTAAGTACAATTTCTCATCTATTATACCATTGTTCTTGATACATACACAAAACATTTAAATTTTACAATGCTGCTTAATCAATATTATAAAATAATTCTAATATCATTATACAATTGAAGAATTTATTTATCTTTTATACCGAATAAATATATAGCTTTTAACTTGAAAGGATGAGGACTCTAAAAAGTATGTCTAATTACCAAGTTTTAGATAACAAATCAGTACATATTTTCATAGGAAGATTTGGTGCTAATACTCTATTAACTTTTTAAATAGGTAAATATTCTAAAGATTATTGATTATGTTTTATTTCAAAAATTTACAAAGGAAAAAAAGTATTTCAATACTTTACATGTAATCATAATATTCAAATAACACAATAAGTGCAATAGTAAATTTAGGTTAAAACTTGAAAAAAGTTTACAATAAAATAAATACTATACAATGTATCAATTTTCCTACTTCTACTGTTTTTTTTTTTTTTTTTGTTTTTTTTTTTTTTTTTCAAAATCTCTCTCAACTCAGTAAGTGGTTTTTCTCTTTATTCTCACCTTTCCCAGTATTAAAACTCGCTGTTCCTACCTTCTCCTGAATGACACTTGGAGGCACTCTTGCCTGAATATTTAGATTTAGATTTCTTAATGTTTGATCCGGGAAGATTTCCGGAACTGGGACAAGCCCTGTCTCATTGAACCTGCTATTGCCTGGACACTGAGAACTTGGTCTTGGATCCTGTTTGTTGATGATCTCCTTTGAAAGTGACAATGAGACTAAGCCAAGGATTGTGAGTGGCCTGGAGAAGATCTGGTATGATCTATGGTTTGAGACCAGTGGTGGGACAAGAATGTTTGTGTCACCTTGACGATGGAATTTATGATTGTCTTCCTCATAATATGTTTGGCCTCCCTTGCTACAGTCACTTTGAGAGTTCTCTGGATCAATTTTGTAAACCACCTGTAATTTTTGTTTATGTCCATCTAGTAAAATCCCATGTAGGACATCCATGGCATCCTTGGCACCATGTTTGTTGTGGAAATAGATTAAGGAAAGCCATATGGACCTTTAGTCAATGGATTTGGGTGATATTTACATCACTATCACGCCCATCATGCTCAAAGATATGTCACAGCCTGTGGCAAGAATTGTGGTTTGCCAGATTTTCAACCTTGAGGGAGATCATTCTCTCCACAAAGGGAAGAGAACGAACTCTTACACATGGTCTTTGATACCTCAGTTTAGAATACTTTGAAATGAGCAGATTTAAAGCTCCAAGAGAGATGAAAAATCTGCAACCCTTTTCTTCAAATCGTTTGACTACAATGCCTTTTACTTGTATTTGCTCAGATATGCTAGAATGTTTCATAAGAGCCTTGCCCATCCTTAGAGCTGAAACCATTTAAGAAACAGAGCAATATGAATGTGAACCAGTTATAAACAAGTGACATATTCAAAACACAATTCTTTTCACTTTTCCAGTAGAAATCCAGATGTGCTATATCAATAAAAGTAAGAATAAGTTTATTTGTAACATAACCATTAACTTTTATTTGTCTTAAACATGAAATGACATTAAAAGGATACTAAAGTTGTTATTCCCTTTATTTACTAATCTATATAGCAACAATATGTAGAAGGGGATAATGAATTAGAAAATTAATTTTCTAGAAAAGAACTTTGACTATTTCGGTCAAACACTATTCTTTTACTAATTTTAAGATTAAAATATTCAGGTCTTTGTTCCACTTGGACTTGAGTTTCATGCACGGTGATAAATATTGATGTATTTGCATTTTTCCATAGGTAGAAATCCAGTAAGACCTGCACCATTTGTTGAAGATGCTGTCTTTTATACATTGTATGGTTTTGGCTTCTTTGTCAAAAATCAAAAATGCATAGGTGTGTGGGTTTATTTCTGGGTATTCTATTCACTTTCGTTGATCCACCATCTTGTTTCTATGCCAGTGCCATGCAGTTTTTATAACTATTTCTCTGTAGTCCAGTTTTAGATTAGGGTTGGAGATATCTCCCTAAGATCTGTTGCTGTACAGGATTGTCTTAGCAATTCTGAGTGTCTTTGTATTCCATATTAAATTGAGAATTGTTCATTCAAGGTCTATAAACAATTGTACTGGTGTTTTTCATTTTATCAATTACAAATTTTTCACCTTGTCTCCCCTCTATAGCTCTGTCTCTCCTCCCCTCCCAAACCCACTTTCCTTCCACAATCTCCACCCATGTCTCATCAAGCCCACCAACAGGGGATGTCCTCCTGTCCTTCCTTCTGATCCTAGTCTATCAGGTCCTATCAGGAGCGGCTGCTTCTTTTTCCTTGTGGCCTGGTAAGGCTGCTCATGCCTCAGGGAGAGGTCATCAAAGAGCAGGCCAATCAGTTACAGTCCATGTCCCCATTACTACGGAACCAACTTGGACACTGATCTTCCATGGGCTACATCTGTTCAAGGTTCTAGGTTATCTCTATAAATTGCCCTTGGTTGGAGTGTCAGTCTCAGAAAAGACTCCAGTGCCCATAGTGTTTGCTCCTGTTGCTCTCCTTGTGAAGTTCCTTTCCCCTCCAGGTCTTACTATCTCCCCCTTCTTTCATAAAATTCCCTGCACTATTTCCAAAGTTTGGCTCTAAATCTCAGCATCTGCTCTGATACCCTCCAGTGTAGGGCTTTTTGGAGGCCCCCTGTGGGAGGTTCCTGACCTGTTCCCTGATTTCTCCCTTTTTCTGATGTCCATCCTCTTTGACTTTCTGAATATTGATTGAGCAACTTAGAGTCTTCTTTCTTGATTATTTTCTTTAGGTGTACAGATTTTAGTATGTTTATCACATACTTTATGTCTAATACCACTTATGAGTGAGTATATACCACATGATTCTTCTTGATACTGGGATGCCTCCCTCAGAATGATCTTTTCCAGTTCCCATCATTTAACCTGCAAATTTTATGATTCCTTGTTTTTGATTGCAGAGTAACATTTCATTGTGTAGATGTACCACAATTTTTGTATCCATTCATCCACTGAGGGGCATCTGGGTTGTTTCCTCGTTCTGGCTATTACAAATAAACCTGCTACAAACATGGCGGGGCAAATGTACTTTTTGTATACTTGAGCATCTTCTGGATATATGCCTAGGATTGGTATAACGGGATCTTGAAGAAAAGCTATTCCTAATTGTCTGAAAACATCCCAGATTAATTTCCAAAGTGGTTGTAAAAGTTTACATTCCCCTTAGTAGTGGAGTAGGGTTACCCTAACTCCACATCCTCTCCAGCATGTGTAGTCACTTGAGTTTTTTATCTTAGCCATTCTGATGGGTGTTAGGTGAAATCTCAGGGCTGATTTGTTTAGCATTTCCCTGATGACCAAAGACGTGATGGGAATTGCATTGAATCTCTACATTGCTCTTGGCAGGATGGCCATTTTCTCTATGTTAATCCTAAGGAGCCATGAGCATGGAAAATCTTTCCATCTTCTGATATCTTATTCACTTTCTTTCTTCAGAGACTTGAAGTTTTTCTCAAACCAGTCTTTCACATGCTTGATTAGGGTCACACAAGCTACTTCATTTCATTAGTGTCTATTTTAAGGTTGTTTCCCCCCTAATTTCAAGCTCAGCCCTTTTGAAATTCCTATGTGGGAGGGCTACTGATTTTTTTGAGTCAATTTTTTATACAGCCACATTGCTGACAGTATTATCAGCTGAAGATGTTCTCTAGTTGAATATTTGCCGTCACTCATGTATACTGTTAATTCAATTGCAAATAGCAATACTTTGACTTCTTCCTTTTTGATCTGTATCCTAGTAATCTCCTTTAGTTGTCTTATTGCTCTAACTTTGACTTTGAGTACTATCTTGTAGAGATATGGAGGGAGTCGACAGCCTTGCCTTGTCCCTGTGTTAAGTAGGATTGATTTATTTTCTTCTCCATTTAGTTTGATATCAACTATAGGTATGCTGTATATTGTCTTTAATATGTTTAGGTATGTGCCTCGAATCCCTGATTTCTAAAAGTCTTTAAACATGAATGGTTTTTGGATTTTTTCAAATTATTTATTTATTTATTTGTCTGTTTATGTATTTATTTATTTTTTGCATCTTAGGAAAAAATACTAAAATCTGTACACCTAAATAAGCTAAGAAAAGAGGATGGACATAGGAAGAGGGAGAAAACAGGCAACAGGACAAGAGCTTACTACAGAGGCCCGTTGAAATGCTTTACATAGCAAGGTATTGAAGGAGATGCTGAGAGTCATGGTCCAACTCCAGGCAGAGTGCATGGAATCTTTTCAAAGAAGGGGGAGATAGGAAGAGTTAGAGGGTACAGGAACTTTGCAAGGAGAACAATAGATCACAAAATTCTGGCCAGATGTGTCTTTTTTGAGACTGATACGCCAACCAAGGGCCATGCATGGAGATACCTAGAACACCTAGAACCTGTGCACAGCTATAGCGCATGGCAACTTAATATCCAAGTGGGTGTCCTAGTAATAGGAACAAGGACTGTCTCTGACATGAACTCAGAGGCTGGCTCTTTGGCTGGCTCTTTGGTCACCTCCCCCTGAGGGGGCATCAGCCTTACCAGGCCACAGAGGGAAACAATGCTGCCCCTCCTGATGAGACCTGATAGGTAGTTTCACATGGAAGGGGAAGAGGACCTCCCATATGAGAAGACTAGGGAAGTTTCCTAGTCTTTGGGAGGGAGGGGGCGACAGCGGGAATTCAAAGTGAATAAACTAATTTTTAAAAACATACATAAATTTTTTAAAATTAAAAAAATAATAAGATAAATATTATTTTCTTCTTTGTTTTTATTGACTTATATATATTGATATTTAATATCATATATTTCATATATCCATATATATATTTTGATGTATATAACATTGGATGTCATGAAACTCACCTTGTAAAGCAGGATAATCTTGAACTTCCAAGGACATATCGGCTTCTTCCTTCCAAGTGTTGATATTAAGAATCTCTAAGATCTTTAATATTTATGATCCTTAATATGAACTCTCTGAACTGAACTGCAAAATATTTTTTACAGTGATATGGGGTGGAATCATGTCCTCACACATGTTAGCCAAGTGCTCTGCCACTATCCTCCATATTTTAAATAAATATACTTAAATAAATGCAACATAAATATTCAGGCAAAAAAAATGGTAAAAAATAGATTCACTGAATTTGTAGCTATCCGTCTTGGATTCAACAATTTCTTAAATTTATTTTCATGATCCTATGTCGGCTAAACCAAATCAATTAATGACTTCTTTCTGTTAAGCACCAGTATTTCTTTACAATGACTATGATGATTATGCTGTTTTAAGTTTACATAATAACAAACTTGCAAATAGTGATAATCTTATCTAGTGAGAGTTCAAAATTGACTTAATAAGGTTAGCAAGAAGTGGAACTTATGGTTTGTTTGATTTTTCTTTGCCTCCAAAGTTCTTGTAGAAAAGTAAATATTTAAGAAAATTAAAGATTATTGAAAGAAATAAGTAAAAGACTCTGAAAAGGTAGGTGATTCATGTTTATAATAATATAGCCGATTTAGTTTTTTCAATAAAAGTTTTTGTCATGAACAAAGATCATTTAGTGCATTACTGTTAACCTTCTTATCCATCAAGATCTTTTGTATAGGTTCTTTGTTTGACAGATAATATATTTTTTTAAAATATACTAGTCATTGAACTGGAAGGCTTCATTTTCAATATGGAGAAAAAACATAATTCAAACATGCTGAATATATCAACAATTGATGAGGAAAGCAATTTGCAAGAAAAGAAAGAATAAAAACTATAATTTCTGAGCTAGAAAAAAAAAAACTTGTAAACTCAGCAGTGAAATGAAATAATTCCATTGAGTTAGCCAGGCAAAAACAAAAAACAAAAAAACAAAACAACAAAACAAAACAAAACAAAACAAACAAACAAAAAAAAAACAAAACAAAAAGTCCCAACTGTATGAATCGGCAAGATTTAGCATTTTGGCCTTTGTAAAGAAAAGAGATGATAGGGATTTAAAAAAAAAAAGGTTTTATAAAAGGTGAAAGGTTTAGCTGAAAGGTTTAGTGAGTATTTAGGCAACTGCCTCAGACAAGTAGGTTTGGGGTCTATACTTATATTTAGTTAAGTAAAGAGATTATTTTTTATGCCTTAAAGTTGCATTTTTATTTATTTGTGCATCAGGGTATGATTATGTACACCACAAATGCATAGATACTCAATGATGCTAATGGGTATATGTCTCCCTGGAATTGGTAATACAGACAGCAGTAAGCTGTCAATGTATGAAGTTGGGAGCTGAACACAAGTCCTCTATACAACACTAAGTGCAATTAACCACTGAGCTCTATGTCCAGCCTCATTTCAATCAGTGACTTATCATGTCTTCATGAATATTTTTTACAATAAATACATTATTATTATTATTATTATTATTATTTAATAGAATATATTCAATCTGTATCCCAGCTGTTTTCCATTCCCTCATTTCTCCCCAAACGCACCTTCCCTCACTCTTCTCCTTTTATGCCCTTCCTCTAGTCCACTGATAGGGGAGCTTCTCCTCCCCTTCCATCTGACCTTACCCTATGAGGTCTCTTCAGGGTTGTTGCATTGTCTTCCTCTGTGGCATTGCAAGGCTGTATCATGCAGGGGGATGTCATCAAAGAGTATGCCATTGAGTTCATGCCAGAGAAGGAACTATGGACTGCCTTCCTGAAATCTCTTTCTTCATCCTCAAACAGAAATTTATATATATATATATATATATATATATATATATATATATATATATATAAGCAAATAGAAGCTGTCATCCAAAGTCTCCCATGCAAAAAAAGGCTAGGGCCAGATGGTTTCAGGAGAGAATTCTCCCAGACATTCAAAGAAGAGCTAACAGCAGTACTCATAAAACTATTCCACAAAAAAGAAACAGAAGGAAAACTACCAAACTCATTCTATGAAGCCACAGTCACCATGGTTCCTAAACCTCACAAAGACCCAACAAAAAAAGAAAATTTCAGGCCAATCTCCCTCATGAATATTGATGCAAAAGTACTGAACAAAATACTTGAAAACTGAATCTAAGAACATATCAAAGATACCATCCACTATGACCAAGTAGGTTTCATCCCAGGTTTGCAGGGGTGGTTCAATATACGGAAATCCATCAATGTGATCTACCACATAAAAAACCTGAAGAGAAAAAACACAAGACCGTCTCCTTAGATGGTGAAAAGACATTTGACAAAATCCAGCATCCATTTATGTTTAAAGTCTTGCAGAGATCAAGAATACAAGGCACATACCTGAACATGGTAAAGGCAATTACTATACAGCAAGCCTATAGCCAATATCAAACTCAATGGAGAGAAACTTAAATCAATCCCACTGAAATCAGGGACAAGGCAAGACTACCAACTCTCTTCATATCTCTTCAACATTGTTCTGGAAGTCTTTGCTAGAACAATAAGGCAATTGAAGGAGATCAAGGGGATACAAATTGGAAAGGAAGATGTCAAACTATCACTATTTACAGATGATATGATAGAATACCTGAGTAACCACAAAAATTCCAGTAAGGATCTCCTACAGCTGATTAACACCTTCAGCAAAGTGGCAGGATACAAAACTAACACACACAAAAAAAATCAGTAGCTCTCCTGTATACAAAAGAAAAAAGAGCTGAGAATGAAATTAGGGAAACAACACAGTTCACAATAGCCACAAAGGACATAAAGTACCTTGGTGTGAACCTAAAAAGCAAGTCAAATACTTGTATGAAAAAAAATTCAGTATGTGAAGAAAGAATTAGAAGAAGAAATCAGAAGATGGAATGATCTCCCATGCTCAGAGTTTGGCAGGATTAATATAGTAAAAATGGCCATTTTACCAAAAGCAATCTACAGATTCAATGCAGTTCCCATCAAATTACCAACACAATTCTTTACAGACCTTTAAAGAAAAATTTTCACCTTCATACGGTACAACAAGAAAACAAAAATTATGAAAACAATTCTCTACACTAAAAGATGTTTAGGGGTTAACTCTATCCCTAATCTCAAGCTGTAATATAGAGCAACAATACTAAAAACTGTGTGGTACGGGAATTGAAACAGACTGGTGGAAAAATGAAGTCAAATAGAAGACCCTGACATAAATCCACACACTTACAGACACCTGATATTTGACAAAGATGTCAAAAACATTCAATGGAAAAAAGACAGCACCTTCAACAAAAGGTGCTGGTCTAACTGGATGTTTACATATAAAAAAGTTCAAATAGATCCATATTTACCACCCTACACAAAACTAAAGTCCAAGTGGATCAAAGACCTCAATATAAAACCAGACACCCTAAACCGCTTAGAAGAAAAATTTGGGAATAGCTTTAAACTCATTGGAACAGGAGACACATTCCTGAACTAAACAACAACAGCACAGACTCTAAGAATAGCATTCAATAAATGAGACCTGCTGAAACTGAAAAGCTTCTGTAAAGCAAAGGATACTGTCATCAGAACAAAATGAATGCCTACAGATTGGGAAAAGATGTTCACCAACCCTATATCTGACAGAGGAATAGTAACCTGTATACACAAAGAACTCAAGAAGTTAAACCACAACAAATCAAGTAATGTAATTAAGAAATGGAGTACAGAGCTAAATAGAGAATTCTCAATAGAGGAATATCAAATGGCAGAGAAACACTTAAAGAAATGCTCAATGTTATTAGCCATCAAGAAAATGCAAATTCAAATGACCCTAAGATTTCACCTTACACCCATCAGAATGGCTAAGATCAAAAACTCAAGTGATAACAATATGCTGGAGGTTGTGGAGAAAGAGGAAGCCTTCTTCACTGTTGGTGGGAATGTAAATTTGTAAGATTTGTTCATTTCCTCTTTAACTGACTGAATTTTCATGGTTATTGTTCTGAGAGAGTTGTTTGTTTCTTCTTCATGGGCCTCAAATAATAGGGTAAGCATAGCTTTAAATTCATTTTCCTGTGCTTCTGATGAATTGGAGTATCCATCAATTTTGGGTTTGCTGGTGAAGTCATGATGTCCTGATTTATGTTGGAAGTGTTCTTTCGCCTATCCATGGCTATTGGCTTATCTGAAACCTTCCCTGTTTTTTTTTTTTTTTTTTTTTTTTTTTTTGTGTGTGTGTGTGTGTGTGTGTGTGTTCTGCAGTTCAGACTGGTACTGTCTCTCTCAAGTGTCTGGAGAGTTCTTCAGGAAGCTGAGAGCAGTCCGGTGTCCTCTGCATGTGCTGAGGACTAGCTCTACCTGTGAAAGAAATGTAAGCAGGCACAAACAGGGCAAATGCAGCAGGCATGATGTGTGCCTGTGTGTTTGTGTGTGTGTGTGTGTGTGTGTGCATTTGTGTATGTTTGTGTGTGTTCGTGGAAGTATGCATGGAAGTATGTCTCTGGGGACAGAGTGGTAGATAATATTGAACCCTTGAATGTGTGGGAGGGGCTCTGCACTGTGTATGTAGCAGGCACTAGTGATGGTCCAGGCATAATTTCTGGAATTAACTGCCTTCACTCCTCAATTGGACCCACAGAGCAGGGACTTCAATGTCCCAAGTGACCCTCTCTTTCCTAAAGAGGGGATGTAGGTGGGAGGTGATTGATGCCTGGCTTCTGTTTTAGAAGGACCCTGGATCTGGGGCTCTGCATATTCTCAAGTGTGCACTCACTCTCAGGCAGGTCACTTGGAAGGGATAGGGGTATCTGGGCTCTCTGCCCTCTGGTTTGGCCCCGTTTGTTTGATGTGCTCTGCCAGCTCAGTGCTGCTGCCACTGCCAGGTTAGGAAGTTCTGCTGTAACTGGAGAATAGGATGCCAGGCCAGAAGTTTTCTGCTAAGGCCTGGGGGGCCCTCCACTGTATGTTCCAAAGTTGGGAGGCCCAGCACCTGGTGTGCTTAGCTTTTATGGCGAGTCTGCATGGCTTTGGTGGGTATCTAGTGTAATATCTGTCACTGAGGGATTGGGCAGGCCATGCAGTCAGTGTCTGAGTGACCCTACGGGGCCAGTATGTTGGCTAGCAGACCCGGGACTCTGTGATGATGGTGCCACAAGTCTGGACCAGCAGTGCGGGGACCTCTATGTCCCAAATATATCTGGGCACACGGTTTTTTTCTGAAACTGTTTCTCCAGCCAAAGACCATGTATGGATATAACCTAGAACCTTTGCTCAAAAGAAGCTCGTTGTAGCTCAATAACCAATTGGTTTCCCATAGTAAGGGAACAGGGACCATCTCTGACAGGAACTCAATGGCAGGCTCTTTGACCACCCCACACCGCAAGGAAGGAGCAGTCCTGCTAGGCCACAGAGGAGGACTTTGCAGCCAGTCCTGAAGATACCTGATAAAGCAGGGCCAGATGAAATGGGAGGAGGTCCTCCCCAACCCTTGGACTTGGAAAGGTTCAGGGAGAAGCTAAGAGAAGGATGGTGGGATTGGGAGAGAGTAAGGGAATGGGATGCAGCTGGGATAGTGTTAATAAAATGTAACTAATAA
>REGO01001203.1:60593-71065 GCA_010120015.1 Rhombomys opimus
ATGACTACACACACTTTAAAAACGGACCAGACTCCTGCTGTTGCAGTAACAAGGTGATTGAGAAGCAAAAGAAATTTCCACCCTTATCAGTGGACTTGGGGAGTGGCATGGAAGAATATGGTTTAGGGAGGGGATGAGGGAATAGGCCTAGTTTTGCTACAAAGTGAATAAGCTGTACTTTATAAAAAATAAATGAATTAAAAAATAAGTCTACAAAACGTTTAAGCAAAAAGGACAAGACTCCTGCTGATGCAATAACAAGCTGAATCAGAGTGAAATGAAGATTTCTTCCTGGACAATCCACTGTGGAAACCCAAAGAAAGTGTCCTGCAAATATTCTTTGAATCCTGGCATGCAGAATAATTTTACTGGGAGAAAAAATGCTTAATAGCAATAGCACAGTGTTCCATTCGGAGGAAATCTAGTCTGCCCTAGGCTAGAGTGAGACTCACTAACACTTCAGCAGAGGGATGACCAAAATCAACCCTAAAAAGATTCTATAGCCAAACTCGAGCCAAGGAAAGCTTTATTGACTGTCTTTTCTAGTACCTAGAGACCTAAAGACACCTTTAGTTATAAATCTAGATGATTATTCACATCATCTATTTGTGAGAGAAATAGCAGAAAGGGGAACATGAGGGAATTCTTTGTGATATTTTACTGTGCAAGATAGGTCAATGGCCACATTCTTATATCTCATGGTCCAGGTACTCAAATGGACATTTAATGAATACTCCAGATATGATAGTGTATATTAGTTTTGTATTTCAAGCTATATTATTATGTAGTATTCATTTTCCGTGGAATTATTTCTAGGCTTGTCTAACATGATTTTGACAGTATGTGATATCTTCAAAATATATGTCTACTGTAGAGACAAAAAATGAAGTAAGTTCCATTTAGATTTAAATCATTTACATATGTCTTTTGGATGATGTGTTTTAACATACTTTCTGTCATAATGAAATAACACTTAAAGCCTATAAAATTAAGTTACACATTGTACTACAGAATTCAGTCTACTTTTGCAGTGTTGTAAGAAAACAAAAAAAAAAGAAAGGGAAAGTGGTTTAAAACAATTGGGAAGCACATCAGAACGGAAATGGTAAACATACTGAAGTATTTTGATGTAGCATAATTTTTAAAAACACAAATTAGTGCTAATCCTTAAAGACCAAAAGAACAAGTAAAATTTTCTTTGATTCATGCAATACTCAGAATCCTAGAAATATCAGTGTATTTTAAAATAATGCAAAATCTTGTTGCTTATATGTAATATCAAGTTAGGCTTTTCTATCAGATAATGTGTTATTTTGTAGGTTTAGGTTTTTTTGTTTGTTTGTTTTGTTTTATTTTGGTTGGGTTATTGGGTTTGGATGTTGTTGTTCTGGTTTTTCTTTATTTTTATCTTTATTTTTTGTCAACCCAACTCAATCTAGATTCATCTGTGGATGAACTTCAGCTGAGAAAATGCATCCATTAGATTGGCCTGTAGGCAGGTTTGCTGTGCAACTGCCTGGTCAGTGATTGATGTGAGAGAGCACAGTTCAAAGTTGTTTCTGCTACACCTGGGAGAAAAGGCCCAGGATGGTGTAAGACAACAGGCTGAGCATGTCACCAGAGCAAACCAGTAAGTAGTATTCTCTAACAGCTCTTCTTCATTTCCTGCCTGCAGGTTTGTGCCTTGAGTTCTGGCTCTAAATTCTCTTCATGGCGGATTATAGATTACAATATAATACTGTAAATTAAAGTATATTACACCATAAGATTACATGAACCTCTTTCTCCCCGATTTAATATTGAAAATGGTTTTTCATTAAAGAAATTACCTAAGACATACAGTTATAGATACTTTTTCTATTTAATTACTAAGTAAGGCTTAAGAAAGTCAAGAGACACACCTTCAGTGATACATCTCATTAACATTTGAGCAAAATAATACCAGGGATGAGGGCATGTTCAGAGAATACATATTTGCAGGATTTTCTATATCATTCTTAATGTTTTGTTGATTTGGAGTTGAAATAAATTACCTATCATACAAAATCAATATGTTGGGTCTACAATAGTATATATAAGAGTATGCTACAAAACCTAAATTTTTATTGTATGCTCTATGGAAATAATATAATATTATTTTCAAGTAAAAAACTTTTAATAATCCTTGGTACTAGAGTAAAAATTCAGATTTCACATTGTGAGAGAAATATAAATTCTTTGGTGAGAATATGTTTGTTTTTATTTTTTCAAAGTTACTATTACAAAATTTATGCCACAATGATACCACTTGGAAGACGCATTTTATGTTGTATGAAACCAGAAGCATTTTTGGTAATTTCACAGTAACTAAGTCATAGTATGGTGCATAAACTTAGTTTTAACCACTCATAATTATTTCTCAAGATTAAAAATTCCCCACAAAGAGACAGAATTGGCTAAGGACAAGAGATATTGGTTATCATAATGAAACAATTCTTTGTACTGTTGAGTTTGTTGTGCATCTTACTCTTAAAAGAGAACTATAAATTACTAACATATACTAACATATACGTAAAATTGATGACTATCACTAAATACCAGAGAGTATTATAAAAACAGATGCTATGTTAACAAATACTCTTGAAAATGAATGTCAAAAAATTAATGAAAGTTTCATGACAGAAATTGACAATTGACTGGAACCCATTGTACTGAATAGCCATTCTTTGGTAGAAAATTAAAAAAAAAAAACAAAAACATCTGTAACAGTATACTCATTGTATTCAGCGGTGACTTCCTTTAGGTCCAAAGAAAGTCAATTACCCAAATTTCAAAAGGCAGTTCAAACATGGACAATACATAGATTTCTGGCAGTTAGATCAAAGTCACCATAACCCAGGAACTTGTGAAGCTATTCCTTGGCTACCAAAAGGAGTAATTTCCTTTACTCTACGAAAAGGGACATCTTGCACTCCAATTAACATATTCTCATGATGCCTATGAGCATATCAAGGTCCATGCTAGCCTCTAGGTTCCCCCATTCCCTACTCAAAAAATGCCCTTCAAATCACCCATAGGTCTTCTGGTCTCCCCGAGCTACTGATCCTACTTATAATCTAGCTATTCTCACTAGGTATTCTTTGTTGACCATCACCTGCTATTCTCCCATCTCTTACAGAAAACTCTGGCATTGTCCAGAATGATAGACCTGTTTCTTCTACTTCTTTCTTTTTGCTATGCATACTTCCAAATGCCTCTGGCTGTTCTCTTTCTCATGCTACAATAAATCCTTTCCATATGATGGAAAAATCATCTTGTCACTTGATATAACTTACTTTCCATCCAGGAACTTTCTCTCCAAATTTGTGAATTTCTGCATCTTTTCCTCCTCTGACTTCTGGTAGATGGACCCACCATCAGTGAGACACTTGCATTTCTTTTTTATTTACGTCAAACACAGACTTGGATGGTGTATTTTGCACTTGTCTCTGGTTGTCCTCCATATTTTCTTATCCAAGAAGTCTTGCAAAATGTTTCTGAGCTGGGTTCTCATAATTATTCTTAGCACCACTTGGGCAACTTTACAGTTTTTGGAACCCTTGTCTCATTGATGATGTCCAATGTCAGAACGAAGCAGTCATAAAAAAATACTCTGCCACTTGTTCATTTGTGATCAACAGAAATCTTAGATGTTAGGGTTCAGGTGTAGGATAATCAGCTGAGGTGTCTTTTGAAACCAGGTGAACCTGACTTCCAGGTTCTTCCAGCATCTCTCAGTCCCTACCTGTTGCAAGACACAGCTGACATGCCCCACCTTCTATCCTGAAATCTCCAGCCTAGGGTGAGGAGTTTCCTTGCCTCCAGAGGCTCTTCACTATATAATCCAGATATTTTGCTTCCCTTCTCTCTTTCTACATTTCCTCTCTATTCTCTGTCTGCTTTCCCTTTGTACTTTCTCTACACACACACTTTCTCTTTGCCTCTGCATAGAGACTCACCTGGCCCCATTCATTGGGACCAATGAGTGTGCCTAGAAATGCTCCCAGTCAACTTGCATGTAAATACTTTAATTTGCATTGAATTAGCTTGTTTCACAGGTAGAAATAAAGATAACCTATCACGCTTATAGGAGTTATCAAAAATCAATCAGTTTTAGTCCATGATTGAGATACTAATATGATCAAACAAAGTATTGCAGTTACGGCTCAATACTAATATTTTAGTTCAAGTTTCAATTTTATTTCCTTTCATTAATTACTTATACTTACATATGACATATTTGTACTTTTTATTTCTAGAGTCTCTTTGATAATACATGTATTTTTGGCAATGCAAGGGATAACTATAACTTGTATATAACTTTTATATACCAATTTATATAATTATAAATTGTAGAAAAAGGCAAATGAAAAAAAAATTTAGCTCATAAAGTCATCAGATATTTGAGTTAGCTAGAAAGATCGGATGATATGAGTATGTACATCTACTACACTACAAATAAAGTCCGTTTACAGATCAAACTGGTAGGAAAGGCTAGTGTAAGTTTGTGCACAGTGAGGAAACATGTAAAATGACCACCCCATTGTTGGAGAAAATGTAGACATGAAAGAGAAAAATTCAGAGGCTTCTCAAAGTGTCAGCTGGCAGTCAGCCAGGCAATCTCTCTGAAGCAGAGAAAATAGCAAAAACTATAGGATGGTCCTTCCAATTATAAGAGGTAATATTGAAGAAGGAGAAGAGTTTTTTAGCCTGGGAAATAGCATAGCATGAGAACAGTGCAGGATCTGAGACATGCCAGAAGGCTAATTTGGAGCCTTTGATAATCTTAACGGGTAAATGTTACTAGTTACCAGAGAGGTCTGGAGGTTGGTTTGGGGTTTTGTTATGTAATGACATGTATATGACAACGGAAGTGGCCCTATCTGGCTGATAGAAACAGATTTTACTAATTCCTAAGAAATGTCAGTTCCACATTTTTATCTCTCCACCAGCAGTTTTTTTGTACTCCAGCTTGAGCTAAGTCAAGATTCTCATTTCGAGGTTTTCACAGCCATTGGAAGAACTGAGGTCCCCTTCAGTCCAAAAACTGGTAGACTCTTTATTATATGCATATGAGAACATGTCCAAAGACTTAACTATTTTACTTACTTGTTCGGCTGCGAAATTACTTATTTCTGTATGGAAAAGAAACTAAAAGGGTCTTGAGGTTAAAGTAACATTTCTAAACATAATGACTATTGACTTTTGGGGACAGATGGCTTTATTTGGAAGTTATCTTATATGTTAACTGATATTTGGTAGTATTCCTGGAGTCTCCCCACTTGAATAAAGTAATATCTGTGCTTCCATCTTCAATTGTATCATCATAATCATTTTTAAAATGTTAGAGTGTGTCCACTAGGAAGGAACATGAGGATCTCAACTGAGACTTTTTAAGGATATACAGTATATGAATTTTCTTTGGATGATGTTGTATTTATGACTTCTCAGAAGAAAAAAATATAATATATAGCAAACCACATATTAAGATAATATGTAATTTTAAACATTGTGGGAGTGAACATAGAAAGTGAACCAAAATCCTATTTCAAGCTGTTTATACTGACCACCACACAAATATGCTATTTCCCACACTCACATTGGGTAGAATAACCTGGAAAATATTCTACTGAAACGACATGACATTCCTTGTTGTAGAAAATTTAGAAAAATTAATGATATACAATGTATTGAATTATTAGCATCTCATTGTTTAGGTCTAGCTATATTTAATTCATGTTTGTGATAACATTGATAAGCTTCATGTCATGCATAACCAAAGTTTCTAGAACATGACAGTCAGTGAAACTTGAGGTCCCTTACTTTCAGTTTATGCTCTATAATCAAAGGTTTTGGGGTCTCATTTCTTCCTATCATCTGTCTTCTAGTAGCTGAAACTGAAATCATTGCTTTGGCTATATATCCTTGTAATACATTTGTTTTGGAAAATTTAGACTCAAATTGTGGATTTTCTACTTGCTCCTCGTTGGATTCTAAATTACTTCATGTAAATTTCCATACAAATGAAAAATGATCATTCTGTGGGCATTGATTTTCTTTAATAAATGTAACTCATTTAATGTGTTGACATCTCAATTGGTTGAATTTCCTTAATCACTATGGTCATGTACAAAACTTGTTATCTCTACTTTTTTTTCTTTATCATACATTCAGATTGTTTGAAATAAAATAGTTGTTCTTTAGTAGAATTAATAGTTGGAACAAAAGAAAAATAGTCTTCTCCATGTGTCACCAAAAAAATGGGAGGAAGTAAGAAAGTGCGTAAATAACCAGAATTAGTTAAATGTAGTGTTTTGAAGCTTCACTTCAGATGAAACTTTCAAAAGAAAAATGTAACATTTCTTAAGATTTTATACAGATTTAATGTTTATATATTATTTCGCATACTCTACAGTCTAAATTTGTAAGAAAGGAGCAGTTTAAATTCATTTTAAAAGTCTGAATAAATTTAGAGAAAAATCTCTAACATTTTATATAAAACTATATACTATTGGGAAGATATGCCAGAAAAAAATCTTAACAGTATATGCTAATACATCTGAACAAGCATATTGCAGTTAATATTCAATTCTGGTAGTTAACTAAAAATGCATTATTGTAAATTTTCCTTAATCTAAAACATTCCGTTTATGTTCATGTTTGTAGTGGTCTTTATAATACACATTCTTGTTTTAAGTTATGAATATTGTAGACAGTAGCAAAATGAAACAAAGTTTAAAGGCTTTAAATAATTTGAGAAATTGTTAGTGCTACAGTGATTTTAAGTTTAGAAGAATTGCTTATTAGTCCATATTATTAGAATAAACATAACATATACCTACATGTAAGGACTTGCAGAAGAACCAAACTATTACAGTAGACTATTCTTTAGACATATTTAAGGCAGTTTTCAAAGACAAGGTTTTATGACTTTTGTTAGTAATATTCCCCATACTCAGTGAAAGAAAAAAGTAGTACTATCTGTGGCTAGAGCAGGTTATTTTTCAAAGCAGAAAACCATTGACTTATGGAAAAGATAACTATATTTAGAAAAAAAAATCTTCATAACTGTAGGATGTTTGATAATATTCTTGTTATCATCACACTAAACCACACCAGACATAAGAAACATCACATCCTCTTTCCTTGGAGTGATTATTCACAATTGTATCAAAAACTTTAAGAACTATTTCCCAGGAACAGTTAAGGTTGCTTTCAGTTCAGATCAACTTGAATATAGAATGTTATTACTTTAGGATATTGAAACTGTTGAATGCGTCTGTTCTAAAAAAAAGGCATAAAAAATTAAAACAAATATATTTTAAAACATAATGAATACTAGTACCTAACAGAAAGTATATAAGAATAGTAGACTGATTAATTGCCAATAAAATTAATAAATAACAAGTCCAAAATGTTGTAATATTTGTTGTGTGCATACAATATTTCCATAAAGAAGCTTTTTTTAATTGAAAAAAACTGCTAAATAGATTAGTTTTTGAGTTTACTATGACAGTTTAGTTTCTCTGCACAGCCTTATGCCTAAGTAAATTCTCCATGGTTAACTTGATATGATAGACAATTTCTCTTGCTATGATTTTTGAATTGGTATAACTACAATCTCTTTAGTTGTTTTTGGTTTGCTAATAAGATTGCATATTTCACACTGGGGGAAAATAAGAAGTAGTGAAGTTAGAGATAGATTTCTCAATATCAGTATTATTGACTTCGGGGTATACATAACTATATTGGAGAGGACTGTCAGCTATTTGGCAATGTTTAGCAAGTCTCTTTTTAGCAGAATTGTCCAAAAATCACAATTACACCATGACTAACAATAGTCTTCCCAATTTCAGATCCACTTGATTAGAGATTTTCCAACATGGCAGTTTGGGTACTGAGGATGTTGAATTCCTGAATTTTTATAATAATGACAATGTAAGTTATAAAAAATTGTGGATATTGTAAGTCACCAATTAAGATTTGTCAATATAGACTAAGATATCACCACATTAACAATAAAAATAAATTCAACTGTTCTAATTCACAGAATTATTGCAGTGACTGGAGAAAATATTCTACTGAGAAGGTATTCATTGTAGATAGAAGCTAAAAACTGTGTGCTCTCCAGAAAGGGGTACATGAACTCTGTGGCTAGCTGTTTTTTACTTCCTCCTAGAGTGTGCAGCCTTGTCAGGGCACAGAGAATGATGATGCAGTGAGCTTTGATGAGACCTGAGACACTAGGGTCAGATAGAAGGGGTGGAGGTCCACTCCTATCAGGGGACTAGGAAAAAGGCAGAGGCATAGAACAGGGATGGTGAGTAGGACTGGGAGGAGACAACGGAGGAGGCTACAGCAGAATACAAAGTAAATGAATTATAATAAGTGAATGTATAAATAAAAATAAATTTCAAATATTTGAACTGGTGAGTAATATTTTTAATCTGGTTTTGCTGAATTATATAAAATATCTAATTTATTTTTCATAGTATGCTAAGAAGACACACATTGTAAAGGAAGACAAGCATATCCCTCCTTTCAGTAAATTTAGATGTGACTATTCAGGTGTTCCTTCTTTTGGAAGATTTGGGTGCGTGATTCTTTCATGACTTATGATAGGTGGACTTGCAATCATGGTTTCACATCTATGTTCTTCTGACACAAATGACCGTACACATATTAAGTCATATTCAGAATTTCCAGTTTGTGTCTGGTTCTTCTCCATATATTCTCCTGCAAGAAATTTTGTTAAGTATATTATTTGCTTTCTTAATTTTGGATTAAAGTCTTAAAATTAACTTATCTTAAGATAACACAATGCCTTGAATTTATCTGGCTTGTGACTTAAAAAATGTTGAGTTTTCTTTATTCCTCTTGAAACATATTTTCATATTCTTTGAAAAGAATAGCTAGATTTCTACAAAATTACACAAGGAATGTTACATAAGACCATCTGTCTAACTGGACAAGTTAACATGAAAAGAAATTAAAAAGAACACCAAAAGAGTAACATAAATTTAAAAAAAATGCAGAACATTTATTTATAAATAGTATAAACTGATCACCAAGACTTGGCTATTTTATGTAGTTTAACATTTTCAAAATTAATACATTTGATAATACACAGCATAATTTTTTAATTAATTTCGATTTTAATTACAATTTATTCATTTTGTATCACATCTGTAGCCTCCTTCCTAGACCCCTCCCAATTCTACAATTCCTGCCTCATGTCTTCCTATGCCTTTTCCCCATTCGAAAGATAGGGGAAATTCTAATCCCCTTTGATCTGACCCTAATATATGAGGTCTCATCAGGACTGGCTGCACTGTCTTCCTCTGGCATGGTAAGACTGTTCCCATGGCTCCCCAATCAGGGGGAGGTGATCAAAGAGCCAGCCACTACTAATGGGAACAGGGGTTGTCTCTGAGAGCATAGTTTTATAAGCAAAGAGAGAAGAAATTTTTGGATTCATTTCCCTTTGGAAAGACTCATCTTATCCTAAATAAATTTAGAGGAATTTAAAAGAGAATAAAAAATATTGTATTTTAATATTTCACTCATCATACAACATTGTAGACTACAATAGAGGACTTGTCACAATAAATTCATTGAGGATCACGGTAATTACTTTTTTATGATGATTTACATTATTCTTTTTTAATGCTTTATTAATTACACTTTATTCACTTTGTATTCCCTCTGTGGTTCCCTCTCTCCTCCTGCCCCAATCCCTCCTTTACTCCACCCTTATATGCATGCTTCTCCCCAAGTCCACTGATAGGGAGGTCTTCTTTTTCCTCCTCCTGATCCTAGTCAATTCGGTCTCATCAGGAGTGGCTGCATTGTCTTTTCTGTGGACTGGTAATGCTGCTCCTCCCTAATGGGGGGGTAATTAAAGAGCAGTCCAATCAGTTCAAGTCAGAGACAGTCCCTGTTCCTATTACAATGAAACCCACTTGGATTCTATACTACTACTTGTTGATAGTTTATTGAATGTTGTGGTTTTCATAATTCATGAGGTTAAGTCATAGGAATGTTGAAGATCCTGAAAAAATTAAACAAGGTATATAGGTTTAAATTAGTTTAAACACTCTTAATGTTGCTAGAATCTAGAAGTGACATAAATTGCCTCTCAAAACAAATGAGTATATTGATCCTAGCCTTATATACATGTAATAAAACCAAATGAGACAAATTGTTAAAATAAACCCTCCATAGACTGACATAAGGCTACAATCAGAAATATCTGACCACACCTGCATACCTGGGATGAAGCCTACTTGGTCATAGTGGATAATATCTTTGATGTGTTCTTGTATTCGGTTTGCGAGTATTTTGTTAAGTATTTTTGCATCAATGTTCATAAGGGAGATTGGCCTGAAATTCTCTTTCGTTGTTGAGTCTTTGTGAGGTTTAGGTACCAAGGTGACTGTGGCTTCATAGAATGA
>REGO01001203.1:74565-92052 GCA_010120015.1 Rhombomys opimus
GGACTTGGGGAGGGGCATGCGTGCGGAAAGGGCTGGGGGAAGGGTGGGACTGGGAGGGGAGGAGGGAGGGGCTTATGGGGGGATACAAAATGAATAAAGGGTAATTAATAAAAATTAAAAAAAGAAATATCTGACTATACTGAGGCTTTTAAGATAATATTCACCCTCAATTTGTACTGGGAGAAAATTGTACTCCTGTGGATAAATTACTTAACATCAATATTCTTCAGTTTGGGAGCCTAATAGCAGTACAGGGACACTATCCTTTGTTTTGTAGGATGTCTAACAGAATTTTTGGACTCTTAAGGCTCGTTTAGTACATCACCACACTTACTCTTAGTTCTGGTAACCCACAACTCTTTCATGGCGTCTATGTATGCCCTGTTGGGGAACACAGTTGTTTCTAATTAAGTTCTATTTGATTAGAGTTTTATATTTCTATTTGTTGTTAAAAGTGGTGTAGGACCAATAGCTCAAAAAAAAATACCAACCAACCCATGGAATTGCTACTAGATATATGAAATTTGTGAATAGTATTACTCTTTATGTAAAGGCAACATCAGAATATAGTGAAATGTCATCTCAAAACATTTTCAAAAGCTATCATTACAACAAATAAACATCAAATTTCACAATTTTGCTAATGCTGGTTGCATATGTATCATTTTCTACTACAAAAGCATTTATTGTCAGTTCAATAACATCATCTCATGGTTTTGGACTTCACAAAAATCTTTGCCTTTATTTGAAAGATAAGATGAGAGATAACAAGCTGCCTCTGGGTGCTGCTGTGAATTATTTCAGTGCAGATAACATAACAATAAACTCCAATCCAAAGATGTAAATATGGTAGTGCTTTGTTAATCACAAAATGGTTGATAAAACATCTTTAAAAAGCTCAAAAGTACAGAAAGTGACACAGTGAAGTGAATCAAGTAAAACATAGCTTTGTTATGGGTTTGTCTGTGTTAATAGTGTTGGTGAGAAATTACTAAGTTGCCAACCTAAGAATCCAACAGTTGAGGCAAAAACTAAAGCTAAAAACATTGAGAATGCATCAGCAGAAATATAGCAGAAAATTTTCGAAGTCCTACAAATTTATTGTCAAGCACAACCACCTAGAATACCACACAGAAATGAATATATAAGAACTCTAGAGTCATGTGAAACTGAAAACTCACTTTTCTAAATATTTAACAAGCAGAAAGAGAAGATCTCTGAAGGAAGTTTGCAAGAAAAAGTGTTTACATTTAAAAAAAAAATAAGAGAGATATCAAACAACTCAAGATTTCCGGGTGGAATTGGAAGTAGTTTTGGCAATCAGCTATGAATGACCACAGACCAAGATTAAAATGAAAATAAAATATAATTAAAATTGAAAGTTAGGTGAACACAGGACCTGATGTAAATATAATCTCAAAGGATTCTTGGAATCTACACTGGTTCCTGCAGAAGGTGTCCAAACAGATTTTAGGAATTGTAACATTATCCCAGGTAAAACAAAGCATAAGACAAATTAAATGGAGGATTCAAGATGGCAGGGCCAACCACACAGTGTATATAAACAGCAGCTCAGCCCTGAGAAGAGAGTGACAAGCAGGTCTTACTGTGGGCTCCAAACTCCTGCAGTCTGTTTCTCTGGTGAGAGTAGAATCCATGTGGATATGCAAAGATCCAACTTCGGGCCACCAGGATCATTCTAGAAAAAAAAATCTAGACTCCTGCCCAAGCCCACCTGCTACAGATGCATTCCTGGAAACATCAGGTTGCAGCTCTGAAGACCCAGCCTTAGGCCATCCAGCAAATCCTACCATTGGTGTAAACACTCCTAGGACAAATCAATCTTGGCCCCTACATTGGTTGTTCACTCTCACTGCCTATTCATTGGATAATTCTGGCACTGATGGTAAGACTCCAAACCTGGGCACCCACTCTCACAGTCCTGTGAACAACTTCTGGGTACCAGCAGCTCCTGGCACCTAACCCAGGAGCCCTGTTTCACTATCTTGTTGAAACCTTCCAAGTCGTTTTGACTAGTGGCACTGACTCTCACCATCCTGTAGAGAGGATACCTTCTGGTATTGTGGGGAAGACATGGCCCCATTCTGCCTGCTCCCCAGCTGCATGGCTTACCTGAGTCAGAATCAGCAAACACAGCACAGACAGAGAAAACTACAAAGCAGAACTGGCTCTGGACCCAAGTCCCATTGCCTACCATCTTGAGGAATCCATTAGAGCACTGGAGCAGATCCAGACTCTCTTTGGGTATGTTGTCTTGTTTTAAAAATAAAATAAAATAAAATAAAACATTATCTTACTGGCTTTGTCTTATGCTGTTAAAACCCTTGAACTCAGTGAAAAAGATTTTTAACTATTTCAAAATTCTACTTGGGAGCTGGAGGAATGGCATAGCACAGTGGTTGAGCATATTGTGTGTCTAAGCATGAAATTCAAGTTAAGATTCTATTCCCCAGCACAACACAGTTTATAATAGAAAATAAGTGAATGAATAAATAAATAAGCTCTGTACCAGAGCTCCTTAGTACAGGATTTCTGCTTGGAGGCATCAAATTTCATTTTCTGTTTGTTTGTTTGTTTGTTTGTTTTTTCCATGAATATAGTAAATACTAAACCAAAACTCTAAAATGTCACAGGCATGCTTAAAACAAATGATATATATTTTAAATAGAAGTTATAAGTTCTCCCTGGACTTTCCAGGCTGGATGGAGGATGGGAACATTTGGATGTGTGGTGATGATAACAATATGTTTTCAAAACAAAGAACAAAATCCAAACAAGGACATTAATAGACTTGTTGATGTGGGATGGGAGAATGTCAAGGTGTCTCATCACTACACACAGAACTAAAGTCAATTAATGACTGCTGTTAGAGGACATTCTACTTACCTCAAAAAGACCCCACTATTTAGTAATCCAATACCAAGTGTTCTGCACTGGAATCATATTCATAAAGCAACAAAAATTAAACTTACCGTGTTGAATGACCATATTAATATTTTAATAGGTGCATGTAACAGTAAATATGAAATTAATAAAGTCATGAATTTTAGAATATATAAAGGCAGGAAGACATGGGGAAGGCTGGAGGGAGGAAATGGAAGTGGGGAAAGGTTGTAATTTTATTTTAATTATGACATCACTAATCTGATCCCATATGTCTTGATTCAGCCAGGATGACTTGGAAAAAATAATACTTATTTGCAATACCGTTATACACCCTAGAATTTTTGAACATGTTAGTGTTACAATCTCCATTTACTTGCTTTAATATATTTTCTTTTAATTTAATTTTAAAATAACTTTATTATTAATTACAGTTTACTCCCTTTGTATCCAAGCAATATTCCCCTGCCACATCACTTCCCAATAACACCCTTCCTCCAACCATTCCTCTCCTCCCATGGCCCTCCCTAAGTCCACTGACAGGGGAGGTCCTCCTCCCCTATCATCTGACCCTAGCCTATCAGGTCTCATCAGAACAGGCTACAATGTCTTCCTCTGTGACCTGAGCTGCCATGGTCTACATCCCTGCTTGGATTCTAAATTATCTCCATGAAAATTTCTTGGTTGGAATATTCATCTAAGAATAGACCCCTTTGCACAGAATTTTTGTTTCTGTTGCTCTCCTTGTGAGCTCCTGTCCCCTCCAGGTCTTTCTATCTCCTCCTTGTTTTATAAGGTTCACTCTACTCTACCCACACGTAAAAGGAATAAATATTTAATCTCTTGATAAAAGTTTGGGCAAAATACAGGGAATCCTATGAAAGAAGGGTGAGATAGTGAGATCTGGAGAGGACAGGAGCTCCACAGGAGAGCAACATAACCAAAATATTTGGGCACACGTGTCTTCTCTGACACTGATACACCAACCAAGGACCATTCATGTATATAACCTAGAACACCTGCTCAGCTGTACCTCATGGCAGCTCAGTATCCCCAGTATGGTTAACAGGAACTCTCTCTGACATGAATTCAGGGGTAGGCACTTTGACCAACCCTCCCCTGAAGGGGGAGCAGCTTTGCCAAAACTGATGGGACATGATAAGCTAGGGTCAGATGTAATGGGAGGAGTACCACCTCATCAGTGGAACTGGAGAGGGAAATGGTAGGAGATGAGGGATGGAAAGTTGGGTTGGGAGGGAATGAGGGACAGGGTTACAGCTAAGATACAAAGTAAATAAACTGTAATAAATAAAAAATGAAAAATAAAAAAAAATAATCTCTGGCCAGGAAATGAAAAGATTGAGGAAAACAACCCATAAAGGAGCAACAAAATGGCAGAAATCAACAAAAACATCTCATTGATAACCTCAACATCAATGATTAACTAACTAAAACCAAACCAGTCTCATGTGTTGGTATCAGACTGTTGGACCAATGGAATCGAATAAAAGACCCTTAAATAAATCCACACATTTATGGACACCTGATTTTTGATAAAGATACCAAAATCATTCACAGTAAAAAAGACAGCATCTTCAATAAATGGATTTGGTCTAAATGGATGTCTACATGTAGAAAAAAGGCAAATAGATCCATACTTATCAACCTGTACAAAACTAAATTCCAAGTGGATCAAAGACCTCAATAGGAAATCATACAGTAAAATTATTAGAAGAAAAAGTGGAAAAGAACCTTGAACTCATTGGCACAGGAGACAACTTCCTGAACAGAACACCAATAGCACAGACTCTAAGAGCAACAATCAATAAATGGGACTAATGAAACTGAAGAGGTTCTGTCAGGCAAAGGAGAATGTCATCAGAACAAAACGAGTGCATACACACAGGGAAAATATTTTTACCAACCCTCTCCTGACAGAGGACTCATATCCAGTATATATAAAGAATTCACAAAGTTAAACAGCAACTAATCAAGTATTCCAATTAAAAAATTGAGTACAGAGCTAAACAGAGGATTCTCAATAGAGGAATATCAAATGGCAGAAGAACACTTAAAGAAATGTTCAACGTCCTCAGTCATAAGGGAAATGCAAATCAAATCAACCCTAAGATTTCACCTTAAACTCATCAGAATGGCTAAGATCAAAAAGTTAATGACAACACAAGCAGGAGAGGATGTGGAGAATGGGGAACCCTTCTTCACTGCTGGTGGGAATGTAAACATGAAGAACCATTATGGAAAATAAATCTGGTGGTTCTTCAGACAACTAGAAACAGCATTTCCTCAAGATCTAGCTATACCACTCCTAGGCATATATACAAAAGAAGTTCAAATACACAATAAGGAATAAGGACATTAGCTCAACCATATTTATAGCAGTTGGGTTTTTTTTGTTTGTTTGTTTGTTTGTTTGTTTTTAATAGCAAGAAGCTGGAAACAGCCCATATGCCCCTCAGTGGAGGAATGGATACAGAAATTGTGCTATATCTACACAATGGAAAATTCCTCAGCAATAAAAAAGAAGGAAATCATGAAATTTGCAAGTAAATGGTGAGATCTGGAAAAGATCATCCAGAGTAAGCTATCCCAGAAACAGAAAGATGCACATGGTATATATTCAGTCATACAGACATAGAGTATAGGATATACCTACTAAAATCAGTACACCTAAAGATGCAAAGGAAAAGGGAGGACTCTTGCTAAAATGCTCAATCTCTATCCAGAAGGGCAAGGAGGATGGACATCAGAAGAAGGAGAAAAGAGGGAACAAGTCAAGAGCCTGACACCAAGGACCTCTGAAAGGCTGTGCCCTGCAGTCTATCAATGCAGATGCTGAGATTTATAGCCAAACATTGGGCACAGGGCACAGAATCTTAGGAAAGAGATGATAAACAGTAAGATCTGGAGAGGACAGGAACTCTACAAGGAAAGCAACAGAACCAAAAAATCTGAGCACAGGGGTCTTTCCTGAGACTGATACTCCAACTAAGGACCATGCATGGAGATAACCTAAGACCCCTGCACAGATGTAG
This sequence comes from Rhombomys opimus, assembly GCA_010120015.1. Taxonomy (NCBI): domain Eukaryota; kingdom Metazoa; phylum Chordata; class Mammalia; order Rodentia; family Muridae; genus Rhombomys; species Rhombomys opimus. The sequence continues at coordinate 80,523 of REGO01001203.1, forward strand.
CCCATGGCAGTTCAGTGTTCCATAGTAATAGGAACAGAGACTGTCTCTGACATGAACTGTTTGGCCTAATCTTTAATTAACGCCTGCACACCCCCAAGAGGGAAGCAGCATTACCAGGCAACAGAAGAAGACAATGGAGACACTCCTGGTGTGGCCTAACTGTCTAGGATAAGAAGGAAGGAAAATAAGACCTCCCCTATCAGTGGACTTGGGGAGGGGCATGTGTGCAGTGGGGGGAGGAAGGGAGAAATTGGGACTGGATGAAGAAGGGAACCTCGGGGGGATACAAAGTGAACAAAGTGTAATTAATAAAGAATCAAAAAAAAAAGGCAGGATCCATCATTTTGTGATATTCAAGAGGATCTCAAAGTCAAAAATAAAATTTACCTCGGTATAAAAGAAAGAAAAAAAAATATTCAAAGCAAATGGTGACAGAAACCAAGCAGGTGTAACAGTTTTAATATCTGACAAAAAACAAAACAAGAAGGATGCAAAACTAATCAGAAGAGACAGAGGACACTACATAGTCATCAAAGTGGAAAAAAAACTGCCAAGAAGATATTGCTGTTTTAAGCGTTCATATACCAAGCAAAAAGGTACCTGTCTTCATAAAAGAAATACTATTACAGATAAAAAGTATATTGATCTCCACACAGTGGTACTGGGAGGCTTCAGTGCCTCACTCTCAGTAAATGACAGGCCATCCAGACAAAAAGTAAACCAAGAAATGCTGTAGCTAAAAGACTTCACATGTATATAAGCTTAGGAGACTTTTAGAGAAGATTTAACCCAAACACAGAATATACATTCTTTTCAATAGATCATAGAATTTCTTCCAAAATTGACCAAAGTCTTGAAAATAAAGCAAGTCTCAACAGAAAGGAAAAAATTTAAATCAAACCCTATACACTACATGACCACCACAGATTAAAACTACACAAAAACAAGAAAAGAACTATAAACAGTTTAAAAACATGTTAAAATTGAGCAACTCACTACTTAAGGAAAATTGATTCAAGATAGAAATTAAGAAGGAAATTAAAAACTAAAATCTCATTTAAAAAATTGAAATCAAATGAAAATACTATTTACCCAAATAAATAAGACACAGGAAGTCAGTGCTAGAGTCAAATGCAAAGCACCAACTATTTACATATATAAACTGGAGAGATCTCATATTATCAACTTCATGACATACCTTAATGCAATACAATGAAAAGTAAAAACAAAATCCCAAAGGAGTAGGAAGCAAGAAATAATCAAACTCACAGATGACATCAATAAAACAGAAACAAACAAAACAATGCAAAGAAAAAAATGAAAGGAAGTGTTGGTTCTAGAGCTAATAAGTAAGATTGATAATTAGCAAAATTAACACTAACATACAGAGAAAATATCCAAATTAATAGAATTACAAATTAAACATCAGAGGGAAAACACACAACAAAAACAACAGAGAATTGTAAGGACATATTTTATAAGTCTGTGATCCAAGAAATTAGAAAACCTGAAATAAACAAATAAACTTATATACAGCCTACTAAATTTAAATCAAAACTGGATAAGTAATTATATTAGACCTATAACGTCTAGTGAAATAGAGGCACTAATTAAGTCACTCAACCAACAAAAGCTTACAGAAATATTTAGCACAGAATAATACAAGGCTTTCATATAAATATCATTGCCAATACTCCTCTAATTATTCTGCAATATAAAAAGAAAAAATACAAAGTGTAATTATTTTTCGCAAGGCCACAATTACCTCAACACCTAATCCACACCAAGACCCAACAGGGAAGGGTATAGAGCAATTTCTCTTAAGAATATATATATTTTTTTAAAAAAAGCAATAAAAATATTTCAACCCCAAATCCAGCATATAGAAAGATTATGCACCATGATCAGCTAGGATTCATATCAGATTTATGGAGAGACAGGTGGAGAAACTCTCCCTGGAGGATTAATTGGAAAACAAAATAAAGAGTGGTTAAGGCTGGGACTATGAGATGAGACAACAAAAACCAAGGGCCAAATGAGGGGTCATATGCAAACCTCCTGCAATAGATGCTTTATAAAATATATACATATGTAACAGGAATCAAAATGCAATCACCAAATAATGGGGGAGACACATCCCAACTAGCTATCTCTTGCCACCAAATGAAACCTTCAGCACCAGGAATGTGTTATGTCTAATTGAGTTCGTACCAAAGGGGCCCAAGGAAGAACTCAGGAAACTCAGGCTGTCTCTGGCATTATCCATCGCTCTCCACAAATGGATAGTAAGGCTACATTGCTGCATTGCTGAAGACAAAACCGACATATGTCACTGAACATGGAGAAGTTGAGCTGGTGGCAACCTAGAGCCTTCATCTCTACTGACTAGTGTTCAGTGTACTGGAAGGTACTGTGCATGGGTCTGAGCCAGTTGGGTTTCCAAAGCTGAGTGGGGAAAAGGACAGAAGCCTCACACTTAATGCAGAAATGATCTCTGATTGCTAATCACTTCCAAAGGGAAAATCAGTTTTCTCCTATCCTGTCTACCTAGTTTTACCAACCATAATTGATGGCAGGCCCTTGCCTAGCAGTAAATTGACAAACAGAAATGAAATCAATGGTATTTTTGGAGGTTCTTTATCTCATAATACTTTGTTTGAATATTTTTAACCTTATATGTTATTTGTTTATATGTCATAGTCTCTCATTTTGTGTTTTTATGGAATTTCTGTGTAAAGAGAAAAGTTTCTGTGGTACCTGTGTTTCTTGTATGTCTTCTTTGAGGTTTTTATTAATATTGTGTTGTTTTTTTATCTGTTTCTGTGTTTCTTATTCTGTTTTGTTGTTGTTTTCTTATATTGTTACCTGCTTACTAATAAGAGACAGAAAGGAAGTGTGTGAGGGTGTGGATTTAAGTGGGTGGGGAGCATCTTAGAGAAGTTGTAAATGGAGAAACCATGATCAGAATATATTATATAATAATTCTATTTCCAATTTTTAAAAAATGAAGAATTGAACATAATTTATGACCCAGGGATTTCGCAGTAGTAACCATACAGTAAAGAAGGAAAGCAATAGACCCTAGAACTAGTTTGAGCAAATGCATTGCATAAGAGCAGTTTCAAGTTCTAATGTAGTCAATCTGTACCATAAACACCACAGCAATAACTCAGTACAATTTCTCAGCTATTATACCATTGTTCTTCATACATACACAAAACATTTAAATAGTACAATGCTGCTTAATCAATATTATAAAATAATTCTAATATCATTATACAATTGAAGTATTTATTTCTCATTTATACCAGAATAAATATGTAGCCAGTGTACTTTGAAATTTCCTGTTGGCTTTTAACTTGAAAGGATGAGGACTCTAAAGAAGTATGTCTAATTACCAAGTTTTCGATAAGAAATCAGAGTACATATTGTCATAGGAGGATTTGGTGCTAATACTCTATTAACTTATTAAATAGGTAAGCATTCTAAGGATGATTATGTTTTATTTCAAAAACTTAGAAAAGAAAAAATAAGTATTTCAATACTTTACATGTAATCGTAATTTTCAAAAAACACAGTAAGTGCAATAGTAAATTTAAGATAAAACTTGAAAAAGGTTAACAATAAAATGCTAGGCAATGTATCAATTTTTCTACTTCTATTGGTTTTTTTCAAAATCTCTCTCAACTGAGTAAGTGGTTTTTCCCTTTACTCTCACCTTTCCCAATACTCAGGATATTTGCTGAGGAGTATTAAAACTCTCTGTTCCTACCTTTTCCTGAATGACACTTGGAGACACTCTTGCCTACATATTTATATTTGGATTTCTTCATGTTTGATCCACAAAGATTTCCGGAATTTGGACGAGACCTGTCTCATCGAATCAGCTGTTGATTGGACACTGAGAACTTGGTCTTGGATCCTTTGGTTGTTTAGGATCTTCTTTGAAAGCAATAATGAGACTGAGCCAGGGATTGTGAGTGGCCTGGAGAAGATCTGGTATGATCTATGTATTGATTCTGATGGTGGGACAAGCATGTTTGTGTCACCTTGATGATGGAATTTATGATTGTTTTCCTCATATTGTTTTTGGCTTCCCTTGCAACAGTCAGGTTGAGCAAACTGTGGATCAATTTTGTAAACCACCTGTAACTTTAGTTAATGTCCATCTTGTAAAATCCCATGTAGGGCATTCATGGCATCTTTGGCATCACGTTTGTTGTAGAAATAATTTAAGGAAATCCCTATGGACCTTTAGTCAATGGATTTGGGGGATGTTCACATCATGCTCAAATATATGCCTTGGGGTGGAGCAGGAAATGTGGATTGCCAGATTTTCAACCTTGAGGGAGATCATTCTCTCTACAAAAGGAAGAGGACTACTCTTTCTCACGGTCTTTGATATCTTAGTTTAGAATACTCTGAATTGAGCAGATTTAAGGCTCCAAGAGAGATGAAAAATCTGCAACCTTTTTCTTCAATTCGTTTGACTACAATTCATTTCAGTTGTATTCGCACAGACATTCTAGAATGTTTCACAACAGCTTTCCCCATCCATAGATCTAAAACCATTTAAGAAACACAGCAATATGAGTGTGAACCAGTTATAAATAAGTGACATAATCAAAACACTATTCTTTTCACTTTCGAGTACAAATCCAGGTGTGCTATCTCAATAAAAGATATGTTTATTTTTAATATAACCATTAACTTTTATTGGTCTTAAACACAAAATGGCATTAAAATGACACTAAAATTTTATTCCCTTCATTTAATAATCTATATAGCAACAATAAGTAGAAGGGGATAATGAATTATGAAAATAATTTTCTAGAAAGAACTTTGACTATTTTGGTCAAACACTATTTCTTTACTAATTTTAAGATAAAAATATTCAGGTCTTTGATCCACTTGGACTTGAGTTTCATGCAGGGTGATAAATACTGAAGTATTTGCATTTTTCCATAGGTAGAAATCCAGTAAGACCTGCACCATTTGTTGAAGATGCTGTCTTTTATACATTGTATGCTTTTGGATTCTTTGTCAAAAATCAAAAAAGCATAGGTGTGTGGGTTTATTTCTGGGTATTCTATTCGTGTTCATTGATCCACCATCGTGTTTCTATGCCAGTACATTGCAGTTTTTATAACTATTTCTCTGTAGTCCAGTTATAGATCAGGGATGGAGACATCTCCTGAAGATCTGTTGCTGTACAGGATTGTCTTAGCAATTCTGAGTTTCTTTAATTTCCGTATTAAATTGAAAATTGTTCTTTCAAGGTCTGTAACAATTGTATTGGTGTTTTTCATTTTATCAATTACAATTTATTCACCTTATATCCCCTCTGTATCTCCGTCCTTCCTCACCTCCCAATCCCACTCTCCTTCCCCCATCTCCACCCATTTCCCACCAAGCCCACCAATAGTGGAGGTCCTCCTGCCTTCCTTCTGATCCTAGTCTATCAGGTCCTATCAGGAGTGGCTGCTTTTTCTTCCTCTGTGGCCTGGCAAGGCTGCTCACCCCTCAGGGAGAGGTGATCAAAGATCAGGCCAATCAGTTACGGTCCTTGTCCCCATTACTATGGAACCAAATTGGACACTGAACTTCCTTGGGTTACATCTGTTCAGGGCTCTAGGTTATCCCTATAAATGGTCCTCGGTTGGACTATCAGTCTCAGAGAAGACCCCTGTGCCCAGAGTTTTTGCTTCTGTTGCTCTCCTTGTGAAGCTCCTTTCACCTCCAGTTCTTACTATTTCCTCCTTCTTTCATAAAAATTCCCTACACTAGAGAGGCCAAGATGGCAGCACTAGGAGAACACTGCATCTAACAAGCAAGACAACATTTTTCATTGAGCAACCAAGAGACTGAACTCTGGTCCCTAAAACAACAGTGATCTTGTTTCCCAGGTGAGAAGAAACCCCCAAGGCATGGAAATCAGGCGGGTCCATGCTCAGGTCACCCAGCCAGATCCCAGAAGAGATCCTGGGTCTCACAGGCACTAGGTCACCAGACCAGAGCCACATGCCTGCATGTCCGGATCACTTTCCCAGGCTGAATGTTGGGCACAAAAACAGCAGAGACTGGGATTCCCAGTCATGAGAAAAACCCACAGAGAAGGAAAGTAGCGGTACTGGCCACAGGTCACTCAGTCTTTCCCTGGAAAAAGTCTCACAGACCAGTGAATCCAAGCTACCAACACTGAAATGGCCTACTGCCGCCAGCACAGACAGGGGCTGCTTACCCAGCACTCTTGCACAGACAGAGCTGTGCAACCTAGTGCAACACAGTCTTTGAGTTCCTGTCAGGAGAGCCCCCCCCCCCAGGGAAGGAAGGACAAAGTACTGACTTGGGACACTCAGGCTTTACCTGGGGAAAATCTCTCACAGACCTGGGGGTACGAGCCCCATCACTGAACTGGCCCCAAGCTGGAAGCACAAAGAGTAGTTGGGTACCCAGTTTCTGCAGAATAACAGGCAGGCACAAGTGCCGACAGCCCAGAGACCAGCTTTGTACCAAGTAATCCTCACAGACAGAACTGTGTGCCCCAGGACAACAGAGACTTGGAGTCACTGTTTGGAGAAATCCTCACAGGGAATTACCAAAGGGGACAGACTTAGACCACCCAGTACACCCCTGGAAAAGGTCCCATACACTGGCCCAACCCAGGCACATGCTGTGCACCAGATAGCCTGCTGTTACCAGGAGAGCAGTACTCACCTGCCACATATTACTGCTTGGGTACTGGGGTACAGAGCCACAACCTCAGAATTACAAAAGCACGGGATCCCTGAAATCAACCCCTAGATACTGCTCCCCAGGGCAACCAGTTATCCCTAACAAAACCAACCAAACCACGGGACACACAGTTTACAGCAGCAGATCACTAAATTCACACACAATAAACTGGGCAGCTGTCTTTAGGACTTGGTGAGAGGCGAGCTCTCTCGACTAATAAGAACCACAGTTACCATTCAGGTCTCTATGCCTGAGGTGAGCAGTGGCAACTCCTGAAAAACACCAGCCATCCAGTGACTATACCCAAAAAGCTGAGAAGGCTTCCTTTGGGAAAAACCATCTTCCTGCAAAAGGGATTCTCTGCACCACAGGATTCAAGGAAAAACCAGAAACCAACTTCAAAAACCTAATATAACCCAATGGGTAGAGACCAGTGTAAAAGTTCAACCAAGAAAAGCCAGAGCAATATGGCTTCTCCAGAATCCAGTTATCCAGGGACAGGTAGCCATAGACACCCCAGCATAATTGAAATGCAAGAAGAAGATGAAGCATCTATGATAATGAAGAAGATAGCAGAGGAAACAAATAAAATGCGTAAAGAAATAGAGAAACATAAAACAGTTTATAGACATCCACAAAGAAATAGAGGAAGTTGCAACCAAACAGTTAGTGTCCTATAGAGAGGAAATGCTTAAATCACTGAATGAAATAAAAGAAAAAGAGGATTGTTCAAACAATCAGCTGAGAGAATTGATGGAAAAACAGGAAATACAGTCAGACAGGTGAAGGAAATCAACAAAATGGCTCAAGACCTGAAGAAAGAATTGGTAAACTTAAAGAAAACACAAATGGAGGAAACTGTGGAAAGAAAGAACTTAGGGAAGAAAACAGGAACCACAGAGGTTAGCATAACCAATAGACTACAAGAGATGGAAGAAAGAATCTCAGGTGTGGAAGATACAATGGAAGAAATAGATGTATCTGTCAAAGAAAATGTTAAATCTAAAAAATTCCTGACACAGACTGTCCAAGAATTTCAAGACAACATAAAAAGTCAAAACCTAAGAATAATAGAAATAGAGGAAAAAGAAGATTTCCTCCTCCAAGGCCTATAAAATATTTTCAACAAAATCATTGAAGAAAATTTCCCCTCCTTAAAGGAGAGACCAATAAGAATACAAGAGGCCTACAGAACACCCAGTAAATTTACCAGAAAATAAAATTCTCCCGCCACATAATAATCAAAACTGTAAGGATACAGAAAAAAGAAAAGATATTAAAAGCTGCAAGGGAAAAAGGCCAAGTAACATATAATGGCAAACCTATTAGAACCATACCTGACTTCTCAACAGAGACTATGAAAGCCAGAAGGGCCTGGAAAGATATCATGCAGACCCTAAGAGAACACAGATGTCAGCCCAGGCTACTGTACTCAGCAAAACTCTCAGTCCTCATAGACAGAGAAAACAAGATATTCAATGACAAAAATAAATTTCAACAATACCTACACACAAATCCAGGGTTACAGAAGACATTAGAAGGGAAAATGCAGCCCAAGAAATCTAGGTACTTTCAAGAAAACACAAGACATAATTAACCTCACTATAGTAAAACAAAAAGCAACCAAGCACACAACCTTATGACCACAGCCAACATCAAAATCAAAGGATCTAACAGCCACTGGACATTAATCTCTCTCCACATCAATGGACTCAATTCTCCAATAAAAAGACACAGACTAACAAAATGGATGCATAAACAAGACCCAGCAATCTGTTGCATACAAGAAACTCACCTAAGTCACAAAGATAGACATTACCTGAGGGTAAAGGATTGGAAGAGAGCTTTCCAAGAAAATGGACCCAAGAAACAAGCATGAGTGGTCATTCTAATAACTGATAAAATAGACTTTCAACCAAAATTAATCAAAAGAGATGGGGAAGGACACTTCATACTCATCAAGGGAAAACTCCAACAAAAAGACATCACAATCATGAACATCTATGCCCCAAATACAAGGGCATCCACATTTGTAAAAGAGACATTGATAAAGTTTGAACCACACATAGATCCCAACACATTAATAGTAGGAGACTTCAACACCCCACTCTCAACAAAAAAACAGGTCAACAAAAGAGAAATTAAACAAAGAAACAATGTCTCTCACAGAAGTCATGAATCTAATGGACCTGACAGACATTTACCGAACCTTACACCCAAACACAAAAGAATTTACCTTTTTCGCAGCACCTCATGGAACCTTCTCCAAAATAGACCATATAGTTGGTCACAAAGCGAGCATCAACAGATACAAGAAGATTGAAATAATCCCCTGTATCCTGTCTGAATAAGACTGGACCTCAACAACAACAGAAATAACAACAGGCCTACACACACATGGAAACTGAACAACTTCCTAACATATGACAGCAGGATCAAGAAAGAAATAAAGAAAGAAATTAAAGTCTTCCTAGAACTCAATGAAAATGAAGACACAACATACCCAAACTTGTGGGACACAATGAAAGCAGTGCTAAGAGGAAATTTCATAGCACTAAGTGCATTCAAGAAGAAATTCGAGACAGCTCATTCAAGCAACTTAATGGCTCACCTAAAAACCCTAGAAAAAGAAGAAGCAGAAACACCAAAAAGGAGTAGACAGCTGGAAATAATCAAACACAGGTCTGAAATCAATCAATTAGAAACAAATAAAACAATTCAAAGAATCAATGAAACCAAGAGCTGGTTCTTTGAGAAAATCAACAAGGTAGACAAAACTTTAGCCAAGCTAAATAAAAGGCATAGAGACACCATACAAATCAACAAAATCAGAAATAAAAAGGGGGACATAACTACAGACACTGAGGAAATCTAAACAATCATTAGGACTTACATCAAAAGTCTATGTGCCACAAAATTTGAAAACCAAAATGAAATGGACAATTTTCTTGATCGATTCGACTTACCAAAGCTGAATCAGGACCAGGTAAATCAATTAAATAGTCCTATATGCCCCAAGGAAATAGAAGCTGTAATCGAGAGTCTCCCTTCCAAAAAAAGCCCAAGACCAGATGGTTTTAGTGTAGAATTCTACCAGACCTTCAAAGAAGAGCTACCTCCAGTTCTCTTCAAAATATTCCACAAAATAGAAACAGAATGAACATTACCAAACTCATTCTATGAAGCCACAGTCACCTTGGTACCTAAACCAGAGAAAGACCTAACAAAGAAAGAGAATTTCAGCCAATCTCCCTTATGAACATTGATGCAAAAATAGTCAACAAAATACTCGCAAACCGAATCCAAGAACACATCAAAGATATCATCTGCTATGACCAAGTAGGCTTCATCCAAGGTATGCAGGGGTGGTTCAATATACGGAAATCCATCAATGTGATCCACCATATTAACAAACTGAAAGAAAAAAAAAACATGATAATCTACCTAGATGCTGAAAAAGCATTTGAAAAAAAACAAAATCCATTCATGTTTAAAGTCTTGGAGAGATCAGGGATTCAAGGCACATATCTACACATAGTAAAGGCAATATACAGCAAGCCTATAGACAACATCAAATTGAATGGAGAGAAACTTAAAGAAATCCCACTGAAATCAGGGACAAGACAAGGCTGCCCACTCTCCCATTTCTCTTCAAAATAGTTCTGGAAGTCCTTGCTAAAGCAATAAGACAGTTGAAGGAGATCAAGGGGATACAAATTGGAAAAGAAGAAGTCAAATTATCACTATTTGCAGATGATATGATAATATATGTGAGTGACCTCAAAAACTCTACTAGGGAACTCCTACAGCTGTTAAAACACCTTCAGGAAATTGGCTGGATACAAAATAATTCAAAAAAATCAGTAGCCCTCCTGTATACAACAAACCATGGGCTGAAAGAGATATTAAGTAAACAACACCCTTCACAATCACCACAAATGACATAAAGGAACTTGGAGTAACCCTAACCAAGCAAATCAAAGACTTGTATGAAAAAAATTTCCAAGTCTCTGAAAAAAGGATTAGAAGAAGATATCAGAAGATGGAAAGATCTCCCATGCTCATGGCTTGGCAGGATTAACATAGTAAAAATGGCCATCTTACCAAAAGTAATCTACAGATTCAATGCAATTGCCATCAAATTACCAACACAATTCTTTACAGCTCTAGAAAGAAAAATTCTCAACTTCATATGGAACAACAAGAAACCCAGAATAGCTAAAACAGTCCTCTACATTAAAAGATCTTCTGGAGGTATCTCCATCCCTGATCTTAATCAGTACTATAGAGCAACAGGAATAAAAACTTCATGGTACTGGCATAGAAACAGAATGTTGGAACAAAGGAACCGAACAGAGGACCCAGAGATAAACCCACACACTTATGGACATCTAATCTTTGACAAAGATGCCAAAACCATATGATGGAGAAAAGACAGCATCTTCAACAAATGGTGCTGGTCTAACTGGATATCTACATGATCAATCCTCGTTTAGAAAGACAGATGAGATGTGCATTGAACTTATGACAGGAGTCTACTGAGAGCATCAGAAAGACTCTAACTAGCAGTGTTTTCAAAGCAAAGACTCATAACCAAACCTTTGGCAGAGTACAGGGAATCATAAGAAAGAAGGGGAGCTAGTCTGATGGGGAAAGGATAGGAGCTCCACAAGAACCAAATATATCTGGGCACAGGGTCTTTTCTGAGACTGACATTCAACCAAGGACCATGTATGGATATAACCTAGAACCTCTGCTCAGATGTAGCCTGTGGTAGCTCAGTAACCAATTGGTT
>REGO01001203.1:93231-114377 GCA_010120015.1 Rhombomys opimus
CCATTAGGGAAATGCAAATCAAAACGACCCTGAGATATTACCTTAAACACATCAGAATGGCCAAGATGAAAAACTCAAGTGACAACAAATGCTGGAGAGGTTGTAGAGAAAGGGGAACCCTACTCCACTGCTGGTGGGAATGTAAACTTGTACAACCACTCTGGAAAGCAATCTGAAGCTTTCTTAGACAACTAGGAATAGCGAATCCTCAAGACCCAACCATACCACTCCTAGGCATATATCCAAAAGAGGCTCAAGTACACAATAAAGACATTTGCTCAACCATGTTTGTAGCAGCTTTATTTGTAATAGCAAGAAGCTGACAATAGTCCATATGCCCCTCAACTGAAGAATGGATGCAGATATTGTGGTACATCTACACAATGGGATATTACTCAGCAATGAAAAATAAGGAAATCATGAAATTTTCAGGTAAATGTTGGGACCGGGAAAGGATCATACTGAGTGAGCTGTCCCTGAAGCCAAAAGACACACACGGTATATACGCACTCCTACAGACATAACAAATTATAAACCAACTAAAAACTGTACATCTAAAGAAACTAAGCAAGAGAGAGGATGCTGAGTAAAATGTTCAATCCCCATCCTGAAAGGCAAAGAAGTTGGACATCAGAAAAAGAAGAAAACAGGAAACAACCTAGGAACATGTCACAGAGGGCCTCTGAAAGCCTCTGCCTTGCAGACTATCAAAGCAGACTCTGCGACTTATAGCCAAATGTTTGTCAGATTGCATGGAATCTTATGTAAAATGTGGGAAATATAAGAGCTTGTGAGGATGGGAACCACATATGGAAAGCAACAGTACCAGAAAATTTGAACACAGGGAATTTCCCAGAGACTCATACTCCAACCACGGACTATTCATGGAGATAACCAAGAACCCCTGCACAGATGTAGCACATGATAGTTCAGTGTACAAGTGGGTTACACAGTAATGGTTAGAGGGACTGCCTTTGATATAATCTGATTGGCCTTCTCTTTGATCACCTCCCTCTGAGGAGAAAGCACCCTTACCAGGCCACAGAAGATGACAATGCAGCCACTCTTGATGTGATCTGATAGACTAAGATCAGAAGGAAGGACAAGAGGACCTCCCCTATCAGTGCTCTTGTGGAGGGGCATGCATGAGGAAGGGGAAGAGAGGGTGGGATGGGGAGGGGAGAAGGGAGAAGCTAATGGGGGAATACAAAGTGAATAAAGTGTAACTAATAGCAAAAAATAATAATAATAATTAAAAAAATTCCCTGCACTATGCCCAAAGTTTGGCTCTAAGTCTCAGCATCTGCTCTGATACCGTGCAGTGTAGAGCTTTTCCGAGGCCCTCTGTGGGAGGTTACTGACCTGTTCCCTGTTTTATCCATTTTCTGATGTCCATCCTCATAGACTTTCTGTATGTGGATTAAGCAACTTAGCCAGAGTCTTCTTTCTTGATTAGTTTCTTTAGGTATTCAGATTTTAGTATGTTTATCCTATATTTTATGTTTAATACCACTTACGAGTGAGTATATAGTTGGGTTTCTTTCTGCTACTGGTATGCCTCCCTCAAAATGATTTTTTCCAGTTAACACCATTTACCTGCAAATTTCATGATTCCTTGTTTTTGACTGCAGAGTAATATTTCATTGTGTAGATGTATACCAATTTCTGTATCCAATCCTCCACTGAGGGGCATCTGGGTTGCTTCCTGGTTCTGGCTATTACAAATAAACCTGCTACAAACATGGTGGGGCAAATGTCCTTTTTGTATACTTGAACATCTTCTGGATATATGACTAAGAGTCATATAGTCGTGGGATCTTGAAGAAAACCTATTACTAATTGTCTGAAAACATGCCAGATTAATTTCCAAAGTGGTTGTAAAAGTTTACATTCCCCTTAGTAGTGGAGTAGGGTTCCCCTAACTCCACATCCTCTCCAGCATGTGTTGTCACTTGAGTTTTTGATCTTAGCCATTCCGATGGGTGTTAGGTGAAATCTCAGGGCTTATTTTATTTGCATTTCCCTGATGATCAAAGACTTGATGAGAATTGCATTGAATCTATAGATTGCTCTTGGAAGGATGGCCATTTTCACTATGTTGATCCTATGGATCCATGAGCATGGGCGATATTTCCATGTTCTGATATCTCCTTCAGTTTCTTTTTCCAGAGACTTGAAGTTTTTTTCAAACCAGTCTTTCACATGCTTGATTAGGGTCACACAAGCTACTTCATGTTATTAGTGGCTATTTTAAAGGGTGTTTCAACCCCCTAATTTCTATGTCAGCCCTTTTGAATTTCCTATATGGAGGGCTACTGATTTTTTGGAGTTAATTTTGTATACAGCCACATTGCTGAAAGTGTTATCAGCTGAAGTATCTGCAAATACTGATACTTTGACTTCTTCCTTTCTGATTTGTGTCCTAGTGATCTCCTTTAGTTGTCTTATTGCTCTAGCTTTGACTTCAAGTAGTATGTTGTAGAGATATGGAGGGAGTGGCCTGCCTTGCCTTGTCCCTTTGTTCATTAGGATTGATTTATATTCCTCTCCATTTAGTTTGATGTGGACTATAGGTTTGCTGTATATTGTCTTTAATATGTTTAGGTATGTGCTTCAAATCCCTGAATTCTACAAGACGTTAAACATGAATGGTTGTTGGATTTTTTCAAATGATTTTTTATTTTGCATCTAAGGAAAAATAATACTAAAATCTGTACACCTAAAGAAGCTAAGCAAGGAGGAGGACCCAGGGAAAGATGACTAATTCTAATGCAGAAAGTCAAAGGGGATGGACATAACAAGAGGGAGAAAACAGGCAACAGGACAAGAGCCTACCATAGAGGCCCATTGAAATGCTTTACATAGCAAGGTATTGAAAGAGATGCTGAGACTCATGGTCCTATTCCAGGCAGAGTGCAGGGAATCTTTTGAAAGAAGGGGGAGATAGAAAGACCTAGAGGAAACAGGAGCTTTACAAGGAGAACAACAGATCATAAAATTCTGGACAGATGTGTCTTTTCTGAGACTGATATCCCAGCCAAGGGCCATGCATGGAGATACCCTAGAACACCTAGTACCCCTGCACAACTATAGCTCATGGTAGCTCAATATCTAACTGGGTGTCCTAGTAATAGGAACAGGGACTGTCTCTGACATGAAATCAGAGGCTAGCTCTTTGATCACCTCCCCCTGAGGAGGGATCAGCCTTACCAGGCCACACAGGGAAACAATGCTTCCACTCTTGATGAGACCTGATAGGCTAGGTTCAGATGGAATGAGAAGAGGACCTCCCCTATCAGAAGACTTGGGAAGCTTCCTGGAAGGAGGAAAGGAAGGAAGGGTGAGGTTGGGAGGGAGGGGTCTACAGCAGGGATTCTAAGTGAATAAACTAATTTATAAAAATATACATAAATTTTTAAAAAGTTAAAAAATAAATAAATATTATTTTATTTGTTTTTATTGACATATATATATATATATTGATGTGGAATATCATATATTTCATATATCCATATATATATTTTGATGTATATAACAGTGAATGTCATGAAACTCACCTTGTAAAGCAGTATAACTTTGAACTACCTGCCTCATCCTTCCAAGAGTTGATAATAAGAATATCTAAGATCTTTAATATATAAGATCCTTAATATCAACTCTCTGGCCTGAGCTGTAAAATATTTTTTTACAGTGATAGGAGTGGAAGCATATCCTCACACATGTTAGCCAAGGGCTCTACCACTATCCTACACATTTTAAATAAATGTACTTAAATAAATGCAAGATAAATATTCAAGCAAGCAAAACCTGCTAAAAAAATAGATTCCCTGAATTTGTAGCTTTCCATCTTCTTGGATTCAACAATTTCTTAAATTTATCTTCATGATCCTATGTCGGCTAAACCAAATCAATTAATTACTTCTTTCAGTTAAGCACCAATATTTCTTTACAATGACTATGATGATTATGCTGTTTCAAGTTTACATAATAACAAACTTGCAAATAGTGATGTTCTTATCTAGTGAGAGTTCAAAAGTGACTTAAAAAGGTTAGCAAGAAGTGGAACTTATAGCTAGTTTTTTTTTCTTTGTCTCTAAAGTTCTTATAGAGAAGTAAATATTCAGAAAAATTAAAGATTATTGAATTAAACAAGTAAAAGACTCTGAGAAGGCAGGTGATTCATGTTTACTATAATATAGCCGATTTAGTTTTTTCAATAAAAGTTTTTGTCATGAACACAGATCATTTAGTGCATTACTGTGAAACTACTTATCCATCTAGATCTTTTGTATAGGTTCTTAGTTTGATAGATAATATAATTTTTAAAAAATGTAGTCATCATTGAACTGACAGGCTTCCTTTTGAATATGGAGAAAAAACATACTTCAAACATGCTAAATATATCAACAATTGATAGAGAAATAAATTTGGCAAGAGGAGAAAGAATAAAAACGATAATTTCTGAGCTAGAAAAAAATTGTTAACTCAGCACTGAAAGACAATAATTCCATTGAGTGAGTAAGGCAAAAAAAAAAAATTGCCAACTGTCTCATTTGGCAAGATTTCAGGTTTTGGCCTTTGTCAAGAAAAGAGATGATAGGGATAAAGGAAAAAGGTTTTATAAAAGCAGACAGGCTTAGCAGTGAGTATTTAGGCAACTGCCTCAGACAAGGAGATTTGGGGTCTATAGTTATTTTTAGTTAAGTAAAGAGATTATTTTTTCATGCCTTGAAGTTGCATTTTTATTTATTTGTGCATCAGGGTATGATTATGTACACCACAAATGTGTAGATACTCAATGATTCAAATGGGTATATGACTCCCTGGAATTGGTAATACAGACAGCAGTAAGCTGCCAATGTGTGATGTTGGGAACTGAACACAAGTCCTCTATACAACACTAAGTGCAATTAAACATTGAGCCCTCTGTCCAGCCTCATTTCTTCCAGTGACTGATCATGTCTTCAAGAATATGTGTTTTTTACAATAAATAGATTATTATTATTATTATTATTATTATTATTATTTAATACAATTTGTTCAATCTCTATTCCAGCTGTGGTCCATTCCCTCATCTCTGCCCAAATGCACCTCCCCCACTCTTCTTCTTTTATGCCCTTCCTCTAGTCCACTGATAGTGGAGGTTCTCCTCTCCTTCCATCTGACCTTACCCTATCAGGTCTCTTCAGGGTTGGTGCATTGTCTCCCTCTGTGTCCTGCCAAGGCTGCATCGTGCAGGTGGAGGTGCTCAAAGAGTATACCATTGAGTTCATGCCAGAGAAGGAACTATGGACTGCCTTCCTGAAATATCTTTCTTCATCCTCAAACAGAAATTTACATATATATATATATAAAATATTGAGTACTCATTATATATGTATATATTGAGCCCCTTGAATATACTAGGAAATAATTTTATCATGCAGTTCCAATATTTACTCAGTATATTTTTTCTTTTGTATTTCTTTCATTTTTGATACAATGATTTCAGGTACAGAATTTACTGTCAGAAATTTTTTTTTAACTTAGTTTGAAGGGAATGACAGAATATATGGTCAACATCCTTAAAATTAATTTGCCATTAAATTATTAAGAGGTTATGCCTCATTTGTTTTGTAAAATATCACAATAAATTTAATCCTCTACTTCCTCTCTCTTTCAGATTTTACAATCTAAAATTGTATGTCAAAAAGTCTGTTATCTTACACTTGGTAATGACTTGATGTTTTTAGATTAAAATAAGCATCCTTGCAGGGGATTTTCTCTCAGTAGAGAAGTTAGTTTATCATTTATAGAAGCAAATATCTAAATTTGTTCAATATGGAGTATCCTGTGATTTTATTAATGAGATATATGACACCATTAGAGTAATATGAATAGACTATTTGAAGTTATGAGAAATAGAACAATCTGGGAAATATTCCACTTTAAAATAGAGACATGATGTTATTATATATCAGAAAATGAATACAGCAAGTAGGGATACATATACTGATTAAAACCTGGTAAAATAAAAGTGAATTCAATTCAAGGTTAGTGATATATTCTCATTTCTCATGGGCATATGGGTTACCTAACATTATGTAAGGCTAAAAACGTACATTAATTCAAAATTTGAAACTTGAGTTGTAGCTCCAAAGTTTGTATACAGTGTGGATATGATAACAATCCACTGAATGGTTTCTCTTTCAACTTTTTAAGATAAATTTTTTTTTGAGAAGGAACATATTTGCACTATAAGAAGTAAATAGGGACTTGCAAGATGGCAGCAACAGGCCAACTCTTGTTCTGACCCGCAGCACAGCAGGGTTGGGATAGTGATCAGCAGTCAAAACTTGCTGCCCTAAAACACAAGTGATTGTGTTTCCCAGGTGAGAGGATACCCCAGAGTGGGGGATTCAATCATGTTCAACTCACCCACCTAAACCCCTAAGAGTTCCTGGTTGCAACAGTCACTTGGTCTCCAGCCTAGAGCCACAGGCCAGCTTGCTCTGATCACTGTCCCAGATTGAATTGTGTGCACCACAACATCAGAGACTGCTATTATCAGTTGTGAGATAAACACATTTTTAGTGTAGGAAACGATTGGGACCAACCTTAGGTCACCCAGACATTCCCTGGAAATGTCCCGGTGTTCTGCAGGCATATAGGAGCCAGCCCAGAGGCAGAGCAGAGGACCCAGGCACCTGCACACAATCCTACCTGCATGCCTGACTCGCTGCTCCAGATAAAACTGTGGGCCCCAGGGTAATGAGACTGAATTTCTCTGTCAAATGCAAACCCACAGGGAAGGGGACAGCAGGTCTGATCTCAGAGTACTCAGCCTATAGCACCACCCCAAAAAGTTCTCAGGGAAAAATTGCCCCCTTTGGGCCTACACCTAGGCACCCAATTCCCAGAAAGGAGGAGCCATGCATGTCTGCGCCTGCGGGTTCTACTTGTAACCCCGGACAAAAATGTTGTCCCCATAGCAAAGTCTGGGTGTTTCTGTCAGGAGGAAACCCCACAGCACAGGGGATCATCAGGTCCAAGGCTCAGGACACCAAATTCCAGAAGACTTTCTGGATTCATGAAGACTCTAGGCCCTAGCCTTCTCCTGCAGGCATGAGCACCTTGCTAACCTGCCATTGTTGAGTACCAATAGGGCACTGTGGAACACAACTGCAAGCCTCAGACCAACCAAAGCCAGAGTGCCATTACAGCAGCCCTTAGATACTTACTGCTCCATTGTTCAACCAGTTATCCCCAGCTGGGTCTTTAAGAGGGCTGCACCCAAAAATTACACATTGAGAGCAACAGCTGCAACTCACTTAATTCAGAACAAGAAACCAAGCAGCAGGGCAGCCATCACCAAGACCTCTCCTGATGAGAGGAGAGCCTTCCTGAACATGACAGTTACCACACAGGTCCATACGCCTGACGTGATCTGTGACAATTCCTGAGAAGCACCAACATTCAGTTGTCAATACCCAAAAAGCTGAGGTACCTTCAGAACCCCACCAAGTGTATTCTACACCCCCAGGACCCAGCAAGCACCAGAAATTAACAGACAGCAGCAAGACAGAGAGATGGGTAGAGGCCATTGAAAAAGAACAACCAACAAAAGGCAAAGAGATATAGCATCCCAAGAACCCAGTTATCCAGGGTCAAGTAGTCCTAGGCACCCTAAAATAAATGAAATTCAAGATGACCCTACATCTAAGCTTATGAAGAGGTTAATGGGGGAAGCAAATAAAATGCATAAAGAATTAGGGAAAGATATACTAAAACAGAGTATGGCCATTCATAAAAAAAAGTACAGGAAGAAGTAGCCAAACAGTTTGTGGCTTTCAGAGAGGAAATGTTTAAATCACTGAACGGAAGAAAGGAAAAAGAGGAATGTTCAAAGAAAAAGGGAAAGGAATTGAAGGAAAAAGAGGAAAATACAGTCAGACAGGTGAAGGAAATCAACAAAACGCCTCAAGATCTGAAGATAGAATTGGAAAAATTAAAGAAAACAGAGATGGAGGAAATCATGGAGAAGGACTACCTAGGGAAAAAAAAAAAAAAAAAAAAAAAACAGGAACTACAGAGTTAAGCATAAACAAAAAAAAAAAAAAAAAAAAAAAAAAAAAAAAAAAAAAAAACAGGAACTACAGAGTTAAGCATAAACAACAGACTTCAGAGATAGAAGAATGTATCTCAGCTGTGGAAGGTAAAATGGAAGAAAAATCAATGTATCAGTCAAAGTAAATATTAAATCAAAAAATCCCTGACTTAGGCCTTCCAAGAAATTCAAGACAACACAAAAACACAAAACCTAAGAATAATAGGAATAGAGGAAAAAGAAGATTCCCTCCACCAAGGCCCAGAAAATAATATCAACAAATTCATTGAAGAAAATTTTCCCTCCTTAAAGGAGAGGCCTATAAGGATACAAGAGACCTACAGAACACATAATAAATTAGACCAGAAAAGAAAATCCTCCCTTCACATAATAATCAAAACAGCAAGTATACAGAACAAAGAAAAAATACTAAAAGCTGCAACAGAAAAAGGCCAAGTAACATATAATGGCAAAACCATCAGAATCACACCTGACTTATCAACAGAGACTATGAAACCCAGAAGGGCTTGGATGCATACCAGGCAGAACCTTAGAGAACACAGATTTCAGCATAGGCTACTGTACCTAACAAAACTACCAGTCCTCACAGACGGAGAAAACAAGACATTCAAAGAAAAAAACAAATTTCAAAATTCCTACACAAATATCAAGCATTACAAAAGATATTAGAAAGAAAAATACAACCCAAGAAAACTCACTAATTTCAAGAAAACACAGGAAATAAATAACCTAACTACAGCAAAACAAAAAGCAGCCAAACACACAAAAACACAACCATAGCCAACATCAATACCATAGGATCTAACAGCCAAGGGTCATTAATCTCCCTCAACATCAATGGACTCAATTCTCCAATAAAAATACATAGACTAACAGAATGGATGCATAAACAAGACCCAACAATCTGTTGTATACAAGATACCCACCTAAGTCGCAAAGATAGACATTACCTGAGAGTAAAGGGCTGGAAGACGGCTTTCCAAGGAAATGGATCCAAGAAGCAAGCAGGAATAGCTATTCTAATGTCTAATAAAATAGATTTTCAACTAAAAATAATCAAAAGAGATAGAGAAGGACACTTCATACTCAACAAGGAAAAAAAATCTACCAAGAAGACATCACAATCCTGACCATCTATGCCCCAAATACAAGGGCACCCATATTTGTAAAAGAAACTGTGATAAAAATTAAACCACACATAGACCCCCACACATTAATAGTGGGAGACATAAACCCCACTCTCAACAAAGGACAGGTCAACCAAACAGAAATTAAACAAACAAAGAAACAATAACTCTGACAGATATGATGAATCAAACTGACCTCAGGGACATCTACAGAAAGTTTCACCCAAAAACAAAAGAATTTCCCTTCCTCTCAGCACCTCATTGAACCTTTTCCAAAATAGACCATATAGGTCTATATATGGTCTATATAGAATCAACAGATACAAAAAGATTGAAATAATCCCTTGTATCCTACCTGATCACCATGGACTAAGGCTGAATCTCAATGACAAAAGTAGCAAAAGTCCCACACACATGGAAACTGAACAACTTGCTACTAAATGACAGCTGGGTCAGAGAAGAAAGAAAGAACAAAATTAAAGACATCCTAGAATTCAACGAAAATGAAGATACAACATACCCAAACTTATGGGACACAATGAAAGCAGCCTTAAGAGGAAAGTTCATAGCACTAATTGCCTTCATGAAGTAATTCAAAACATCTCATGCAAGCAACTTAATGGCTCACATAAAGCTCTAGTGGGGGGGGGTAGAAGAAGAAGCAGACACACCAAAGAGGAGTAGACTGCTGGAAATAATCAAACTCAAGGCTGAAATCAATCAATTAGAAACAAATAAAACAATTCAAAGAATCAATGAAACCAAGAGCTGGTTCTTTGAGAAAATCAAAAGATAGACAAACCCTTAGCCAAATTAACTAAAAGGCAGAGTGACACTATCCAAATCAACAAAATCAGAAATGAAAAGGGAGATATAACCACAGACACTGAAGAAATCCAAACAATCATTAGGTCTTACTTTAAAAGCCTAAATGCCACAAAATTTGAAAATCTAAACGAAATGGACACTTTTCTTAACCGTTTCCACATGCCAAAGCTGAATCAAGACCAGGTAAATCAATTAAATAGTCCTATATCCCCTAAGGAAATAGAAGCTGTCATCAAAATACTCCCATACAAAAAAAGACCAAGGCCAGATAGTTTCAGGGCAGAATTCTCCCAGACCTTCAAAGGAGAGCTAACACCAACACTCTTCAAAATTTTCAACAAAATAGAAACAGAAGGAACACTACCAAACTCATTCTATGAAGCCACATTCACCTTGGTACCTAAAAGTCACAAAGACCCAACAAAGAGAGAATTTCAGGCCAATCTCCCTCATGATCGTTGATGGAAAAGTACTCAACAAAATACTTGCAAACCAAATCCAAGAACATATCAAAGATATCATCCATTACGACCAAGCAGGCTTCATCCCAGGTATGCAGAGGAGGTAAAATATACGGAAATCCATCAATGTGGTATACCACATGAAAAACCTGAAGGAGAAAAACCACATAACCATCTACTTAGATGCTGAAAATCCATTTGACAAAATCCAACATCCATTCATGTTTAAAGTCTTGCAGAGATGAGGGATATAAGGCACATACCTGAACATAGTAAAGGCAATAACTATACAGCAAACCTATAGCAAATATCAAACTCAATGGACAGAAATTTAAATCAATCCCACTGTAATAAGGGCCAAGGAAAGGCTGCCACTCTCTCCATATGTCTTCAACATAGTTCCTGAAGTCCTTGCTAGAGAAATAAGACAAATGAAGGAGATCAAGGGGATACAAATTGGAAAGGAAGAAGTCAAAGTATCACTATGTGCAGATAATATGATAGAATACCCGAGTGACCCAAAAATTCTACTAAGGATCTCCTACAGCTGATTAACACCTTAAGCAATGTGGCCAGATAAAAAATTGTCTCAAAAAATCAGTAGCTCTCCTGTATACAAAAGGCAAAAGGGCTGAGAAGAAATTAGGGAAAGAAAACGCTTCACAATAGCCACAAATGACATAAAGTACATTGGTGTGAACCTAACCAAGCAAGTCAATGACTTGTATGAAAAAAATTCAGTTTCTGAAGAAAGAATTAGAAGAAGATATCAGAAGATGGAAAGATCTAACATACTCAAGGCTTGGCAGGATTAATATAGAAAAAATGGCCATCTTACCAAGAGCAATCTACAGTTTCAATGCAATTCCCATCAAATTACCAACACAATTATTTACAGAACTTGAAAAAAATTCTAACCTTCATATGGAATAACAAGAAAACCAGAATTGCTAAATCAATTCTCTACAATAAAATATCTTCAGGGGTAACACTATCCCTGATCTCAAGCTGTAATATAGAGCAACAATACTAAAAACTGCATGGTATGGGAATTGAAACAGACTGGTGGATCAATGGAATCAACAGAAGACCCTGATATAAATCCATAAACTTATGGACACCTGATTTTTGACAAGGATGCCAAAACCATTCAATGGAAAAAAGAGAGCATCTTCAACAAATGTTGCTGGTCTAGCTGGATGTCTACATGTAAAAAATTGCAAATAGATCCATACTTACCACCCTGCACAAAACTAAAGTCCAAGTGGATCAAAAACCTCAATATAAAACCAGACACACTAAACCACTTAAACTCATTGGCACAGGAGACAACTCCCTGAACTGAACACCAACAGCACAGGCTCTAAGACCAACAATCAATAAATGAGACCTCATGAAACTGAAAAATAAAGCAAAGGACACTGTCATTAGAACAAAACGTCTGCCTACAAATTGGGAAAGGATGTTCACCAACCCTATATCTGACAGAGGATTCATATCCAGTATATATAAAGAACTCAAGAAGTTAAACAGCAACAAATCAGGTAATGCAATTAAAAAATGGAGTACAGAGCTAAATAGAAAATTCTCAATAAAGGAATATCAAATGACAGAGAAACAGTTAAAGAAATGTTAAACGTCCTTAGTCATAAGGAAAATGCAAATGAAAACAACTATAAGATTTCACCTTACACCCACCAGAATGGCTAAGATAAAAAACTCAAGTGATAACAATATACTGGAGGTTGTCGAGAAAGAGGAACCCTTCTCTACTGCTGGTGGGAATGGAAACATGTACAACCACTCTGGATAACAATCTGGTGCTTTCTCAAACAACTAGGAATAGGGTTTCCTCAAATTTCAGCTACAACACTCCTAGGCATATACCCAAAATAGACTCAAGTACACAATAAGGACATTAGCTCCACCATGTTTGTAGCAGTTTTACTTGTAATAGCTAGAAGCTTGAAACAGCCCAGATGACCCTCAGTGGGGGAATGAATAGAGATATTGTGGTACATTTACACAATGGAATATTACTTAGCAATAAAAACAATGAAATCATAAAATTTTCAGGGAAACGGTGGGATCTGGAAAAGATCATCCTGTGTAAGTTATCCAAGAAGCAAAAAGACACACAGGGTATTTACTCACTCATAAATGGATATTAGACATATGCTATAGGATACACCTACTAAAATCTGTACACCTAAAGAAACTAATCAAGAAGGAGGTCACGGGTAAGTTCTCAAACCCCATACAGAAATGCAAAGATGATGAACATGAGAAGAAGGAGAAAACATGGAACAGTACAGGAGCCTGCCACAGAGGACCTGTGATAGTCTCTATCCTGCAGGGTATCATAGTAGATGTTTAGAATTTGGCCAACATTTGGGCAGAGTGAAGGGAATTTCATGAAAGAAGTAGGAAATGATAAGACCTAGAGGAGAATGGAACTCCACAAGGAGAGCAACAGAACCAAAAAAATCTTGGCACAGGGGTCTTTTCTGAGACTGATACTCCAACCAAAGACCATTGATGGAGATAAACTAGAACTCCTGTACAGATTTTGGCCATAGCAGTTTAGTGTCCAAGTGGGTTCCATAATAATTGGAAGAGGGACTGTCTCTGACATGAACTGATTGGCCTGCTCTTTGATCACCTCCCCTTGAGGGAGGAGCAACCTTACCAGGCCACAGAGGAAGACAGTGCAACTACTCCTGATAAGACCTGATAGACTAGAATCAGAAGGAAGGAGAGGAAGGAGAGGGGATGAAGGAGGGATACAAAGTGAATAAAGCATAATTTATTAAAATTAAAATTAAAATTGAAAGAAAAAAGCAGAGTCCAATATCTAAATGAAGAAGTCATTGTAGAAAAACAAATCTCAACCATTAAAGATGTATAAAACTTTTAAAATAAAATGATAATAATTTAAAATAAAATGATAATAATTCGAAAAAAAAGTTTGTATGCAGGCATGCCTACAGGGTATTAATCATTGGTTAATAGAAGAGGGCCCAGATCATTGAGTGTTGCATAAGAAAAAATTGTTGCATAAGAAAAATTGTTCAGCCATGCATGCTGTGAACACTTGTGACTCCAGCACTTGAGGTTTCAGAAACAGGCAGATCTCTGTGAATTTGAGGCCAGCCTCTTCTACAAAGTAAGTCCAGGACACTGAAGGCTATTAAGAATAATCCTGTCTTGAAAAACCAAAACCAAAAACACACAAATTAAAGTTACTGTATAAAGAAGAGGCCATGCCTGATGACACTTAATTGACTAGGATCAGAAGGAAGGAAAAGAAGACCTCCTCTATTAGTGGATTTGGGGAGGGGCATGCATGCAGAGGGTGGAGGAAGGGGGGGATTGGGACCAGAGGAGGGAGGGAACTACAGGGAGGATACAAAGTGAATAAAGTGTAATTAATAAAGAAAACAAAAAAAAAACAAATAAATATACTGTAGTTAATAAAAAATTAATTAGAAAAGGACTAATATCCAGAATATGTAAGAAACTCTAGAGGGCATCTTTATTGCAAGCCTTTCCTTATTACACCACGAGCATATTTCTTAACACTGGCCACTTAATGACTGACCATAACAGGGAAATGTGAGAAAAGATACTTCAACATAGACTCTTCTACATAGAAAAGTATGATCTTTGCCTGTGACTATATATCAAATTATGGGTTTCATCCAACGGTTTGTACAGATAAAAAAAAAAGCAGCTGAAAAATGTATATCAGAAGTAAGACTTCTAACAAGGAAATCTGGGTAAAGGATGTCTGAATAAAAATATTGCAACTGGGAAAAAAAAGAACAAGCAATTAAGCATCATTCTTCTATCCTCTCTGCATCATTGCCTGCTTCCAGGTTCCTGCCTTGGTTTCTCTCAGCTGATTGTTACCCAGTATATATATATATATATATATATATATATATATATATATATATATACCGAATCAATTCTTTCAGCCCAATGCTGCTTTTGGTAACGACTGTTTCAAAGAAGTGGAAACTCAAATGAAGACAGAAAATGACTTTTATTCATTCAATATTTAAAGAATTTGTTTTTCTGAGGTCCAGAACTCAAATTAGAATTTTTGTGTCATCAGGATTTATTATATGTAGGCTACAAAAAAGACAAGTTGAGTTGTCAGATAGCCAATGATCAATGCATTTATGATGATATTCATGAAAGCAAGGTAGTATGCAAATCTTACTGCCTTGTTTATACAGTGTAATACAAATACTGCACTGGGTTAATTTATCATGTTTACAAAAATCTCTTACTGGTAAAGCATTAATCTCTTGTTTGGTAAGTCCATTACAGTGGTTATTATGAACATCATTGAAGATGGTAAAATGAGGCAAAGATGGCCAAGAATCACTATCATCAGAATATTCTGGAGTGGTAACATGCCTTCCTTGCCTGGCCTCATAGGGTGGGTGAGGTGATATAATTAAATCATTAGTGTCTTCACTTTTTGAGCTAGTTAATGAATTTATATTATTGACTATAGTATTGTCACTAGCCACAGGAATAGGTAAAATACGTTGATTGAATCTTAAATTGGAAAATGGTAAGGAATTCATGATAGAACTACAGGTAGAACTTGAAGTAGAACTGGAAACAGAACTGGAAATATCGCTCTCAGCAGAATGAATTCTTCTATTATTTTCACTTGATAATGAGTCAAAATCCTCTAACTGAATCGCAATGCAATTATCATCGAGTATTTCAAAAACTCCTCTCTTGATGTACCCTGATAGTCCAAAAGGAGATGCAGCTATTGTAAAATCTAAACTAGTATTTGCAGTTTGATCAACAGAAATTATTTCGGAATCCTCTATACCTGTCTGATTAGGACAGGAAGAGGTGTTTGTTTTTTCTTCTTTATCAGATTCCACAGGGAGCAAATTGAATTGGTGTTACAGATGTAGACTGACTGTTATGATCTGTGTTCTCTGTCAATATATGATCTATCGTTGGAGAAGATGTTCTTCTCAAATCAGATATAGACAAATCATCTCCCAATTGCAAACCTGTGTGACAATTAGAACCGAGGGAAGACTCATCCACCTTAAGATGTGACTGTTTTTCAGGTAATACATGATGACAAGATCTCACTAATTATACATCCTGAGTATATGGAAGTGGCCTACTTACTGTTGTTTCTCCAACTATCAGAACTTCTGGACTCTCACTTTTGTTGATTCTATCTTTAATACATGGCCCTTCGATTAAGACATCAGTTATATCTTCCTCTGGTGACAAAGAATTACACAGGTTGAATTAGCTTGTTGATGTTCCACTTCATTCTGGCTTTTCCTATTACAGTCATGGTAGCTATGTCCTGAAGGTAATACATGGTCAATTCGAGGACTTGAATTCCCTTCATTAAAGGTAAATCTCATCTCTCCAGTGATGTCATTACTTTTTGGTTTACATTGACTTTTTCATGCCACAAAGCCCACATTCCAATATTTTTTGGTGTTATAGTTTCAGATTGTTGAAAAGAGGTAACCTGGACTCTTTCAGAATCATCACTAGGCACAACATCTGAAGTGTTGGCTTCAGCTGTAAACATAAAACGGAAGGTAATCAGAAAGGAACTCTCAAAATTAGAATGAATACATGTTTGACACTGCTTCAAAAATAATTAAAGTAACCCTAAAGATTCAGATATTTTAATTTGAATTTGTTTCATGTTTCACATAGAATCAATAAAAGTCAAAAATGTAAATCATAAAAAACAAAATTTACACATAAAGAGTTCAAAACAGTGTTTGAAATAACCTATATTGGTCTAGTACATATTTATGAAAATTTAAAGTGAATCAAAAGACATTTCCACTCAGTTCCAGAATCTTATATATCACCTTGTCCAGGAATCTAATCAAGATATTAACATAACCAGCAAAATAATACTTAAAACTTTAAAAAGATTTTTTTAACTTTCACTTATATTATGGACACATTTATGTATCTATTTCAGTGTATATCAAATGTGTGCAAATATTGTTGAAGCACTAAGGAATCAGATTCCTGAGATCTCCAATCCTAGACACATAACTGAAGGGGGGATAGAAATTAGACATAGTTCCTGTGAAAGAACACAAGGTGATCTTTACTTATATTTTAAAAATTACATATATCTTAAAAAATAAATTCTACACATGGTGCAATATGATTCTCAAAATTCAAACTATATTTTTTAAAAATACTTTTAGTCTATAACTTCATTTTTAACCTCATGAATTGCAATCAAATAAAACATGATAGTGGACACTTATTATACAGTAATAATTGTTATTCCAGCCTGAGAAAGAAAGACCAATTCTTGATAGACCAATTTTGGTAGGGTTTTTCAGTGAAGAACAAACACCTGTTTGTATTGGGTGGGAATCTGTGTCTTAAAATCATTTAAAGCACACTTAAACTTGTAACACTGGATAGAATTAAACACACACACACACACACAGAAAACTACCAATTATCACTACCAATTTTTTTCTGAGGATATTAACAGATGTCCTTGAGGAGGAGAAAAGAATTATGCCAAATTTCATTGGTTGATATAGAGTTTGTTTGTATGACTTCTGTAAAGAAGAAATAGAAGTGATAAAAAAATACATGGAAAAATGGTAAATATCATTTGCCACCTTAGATGTAAGTGCATATCAAGATTACATTGCAGTGCTCTCTCAATGATTGACAATTTTTTACTACGATAATTATTATTACTAATCATAATAGCATACAGTTTACAATTTACAACCAAGAAAAAAATAATAGTGTTTTGATAATTATCCTTGTAAAATCCTTAAAAAAAGACCAAACTGGAAAAGTAAACTGAATTCTGTAGTACATTACGTAAGTTAATTTTATAAACTTTAAGTGTTATTTCATTATGACAAAAGTATTTTAAAAACACATCATCAAAAAGACATATGTAAATGATTTAAATGTAAATGGAACTTACTTCATTTTTTGTCTCTACAATAGTCATATACTTTGAAGATATCACATATTATCAAAATCATGTTAGACAAGCCTAGAAATAATTCCACGGAAAATGAATATTGCATAATTATATAACTTGAAATACAAAATTAACACACTGTCATATCTGAAGTATTCATTAAATGTCCATTTGAGTACCTTGACCATGAGATATAAGAATGTGGCCTTTGACCTATCTTGCACAGTAAAATGTCACAAAGAATCCCCTCATGTTCCCCTTTCTGCTATTTCTGTGACAAATAGATGATGTGATTAATAATCTAGGAAGAGGTTTTATGACTAAAGGTGTCTTTAGGTCTCTAGGTACTAGAAAAGACAGTCAATAAAGCTTTCCTTGGCTGGAGTGTGGCTATAGAATCTTTGTAGAGTTGATTCTGCTCATCCCTCTGCTGAGGTGTTAGTGAATCTCACTCTAGCCTAGGGCAGACTAGATTTCCTCTGAATGGAGCACTGTGCTACTGCTATTAAGCATTTTTTTTTCTCCCAGTAAAATTATTCTGCATGCCAGGATTCAAAGAATATTTGCAGGACACTTTCTTTGGGTTTCCACAGTGGACTGTCCAGGAAGAAATTTTCCTTTCTTTCTGATTCACCTTGTTACTGTATCAGCAGGAGTCTTGTACTTTTTGTTTAAATGTTCTGTAGACTTATTTATTTTTTAAAAGTTCATTTATGTTTTATAAATTATAGCTCATTCACTTTGTAGCCAAATGTAGCCTATTCCCTCATCCCCTCCCTAACCCATATTCCTCCATGCCACTCCCAAAGTCCACTGATAACGGTGGAAATTTCTTTTGTCTCTGAATCACCTTGTTACTGGTGGAGTTACAGCAGGAATCTGGTCCTTTTTTAAATACTGTTTGTAGGCATATTATGTTTTCTTTTTAGAATTTTGTATATGAGTACACTTTATTTACATAATTTATTTTTTATATATCATTATAGATCTTTATTAGGAAGTTATATCTTTCTAAATTATTTTTATTTTATTAATTACAGTTTATTCACAATGTATCACCTCTGTACCTCCCTCCCTCTGCCCCTCCCAATCCCACCCTCCCTCCTTCTTCACCACCTGTACCCCTCCCAATTCCACTGATAAGGGAGGTCTTCCTCTCATTCTCTCTGACCCTAGTCTATCCGAGTCTATTCGGTCTCATCAGGAGTGGCTGCATTGACATTTCAATCTCTCTGTCTCCTCTGAAAGTCCCCCCATCTATCTCTAACTTCTCAAATTTATGGCCCATCCTTTAAATAATGTAATATATAAATGTAATGACTACTGAGTAAATTTACTGTAGCTCATGTTTATATGTGTCTAAGGCTGGCTACTTTGTGGAATGGATAACCTATCTGTTCTTTGGTGGAAACTCTCTATTTATACACTCTTAACATCCACTGCCTCTAACTCTTCATTTAGGAGTGAGGACTCATAAGAGTTACTGTAACCCTATTGGCATGTGTACTGGTGAGGGATTTATGCAGTTTTGTTTGAGCAACTATGTAGAATATATTTTTTTGCAACTCTTCCGATAAAATACTGAAAACAAAGATTCTCTGGGGTTATTCTAAGGTATATAAACCCTGAAATTTCTGTCTTGTTACATTTTAAATCTGTGTTGTGATATGTGAAGGGTTCTGTGGGTTTTTACCTTTGTTTTATCTCTTGCTACTCTTTCCTTTGGCTGGCCTTTATCCTTCCCTTTGCTAATACAGCTATCACAAGGGTTCTTTACTTTTTTATATCTCTACTCTAAAAATTTTCTGTTATTGAGTATACTGTATAAATTTTCTGAGATTCCTCATCTTCAGCTCCATTTCCAAACTTCTCAGTTGTAGTCACTTCACACTAGAATTAACCCCAATTAACAAAGAGCCTTTCAAAATGAACTTGTTACTTTTCTTGCTGCTGACCACCATGTTTTCCTGTCACCACTCACTGTACTGGAGAGCTGATCTCCACCTATACCTGTTAGAACTTGGAGACAATACCAATCCTTGACATGACATGATCAGCTATCCTCTTTGCCCTTGTTATTACTGGTTTTGAAGCAAAATTTCAAAGCACTGTTACATGATGGCTCTCTATTTTGGAGTTCCTTTATGAAATTGTTCCATTTGATGATAATAGGTGTAGCCAATCACTTGTAGAATGTGACTAGTGGTATTTTTTAAGATTTAGGCTAACATCTTTCTTATATTATTAAAATATGTCAGAGAGTGCACACCTATCTTACATTACAACACAGTAATTTATACTGACCCAATATCAGTGGAGTGGTGCATCATGAAAGCTTAAATGCATGGAGCACTATTATTTGCCAAATTTCTTGCTGGAGAAAAAAATGAAAATAACAAAAGGCAAATGAGATAGCTACAATCTGAGTCAATATTAAAAAAAAAACATTTGTATCAAAAAGGTGAACCTGAAATACTCAAGGTTTGTAATAGATCTCAGTTAAGAAAAAGGAAGAGGAGCCAAGGACTTCCAAGATTCTATGATTCAACTAAATGTCAGTAACCTCTGAATTCTCTGAATTCAACATTGTTAAAATTTCTGTATATTACCTGAGACCTTAGAGCATCTTACATTAAATAAAACTGATATTTTCTATAATTTAGCAGAACAAATATTTAGTTGGGATAGAAGTTTTAAGTTGCAAACTAAAAGTCTTTTTTTAAGGATTTTACAAGGATAATTATCAAAACACTATTATTTTTTTCTTGGTTACTATTACAGAATTTATGCCATGACGATACCACTTGGAAGACTCACTTTATGTTGTATGAAACCAGAAGTAGTTTTGGTAATTTCACTCTGAAATGAGAAGATTTAAGGCTCCATGAGAGATGTAAAATCTGCAACCTTTTTCTTCAATCCGTTTGAATACAATTCATTTCAGTTGTATTCGCACAGATATTCCAGAATGTTTCACAGCAGCCTTGCCCATCCATAGAACTAGAACCATTTAAGAAACCGAGCAATATGAATGTGAACCAGTTATATATAGGTGACACAATCAAAACACAATTCTTTTCACTTTTCCAGGAGAAATCAAGATGTGCTATACCAATAAAAGTTTAGAATGTTAATTTGTAATATAACCTTTAACTTTCATTAGTCTTAAACATAAAATGGCATCAAAATGATACCAAGGGCCATGCATGGAGATACCAGAGAACACCTAGTACCCCTGCACCGCTATAGCCCATGGCAACTCAATATCCAACTGGTTTTGATAGTAATAGAAACAAGGACTCTCTCTGACATGAACTCAGAGGCTGGCTCTTTGGCCAACTCCCCCTGAGGGGGGATCAGCCTTACCAGGCCACAGAGGAAAACAATGCTGCCACTCCTGATAAGACCAAATAGGCTAGGTTCAGATCGAAGGGGAAGAGGACCTCCCCTATCAGAAGACTTGGGAAGATTCCTGGAAGGAGGAAAGGAAGGGAGGGGGCTACAGCGGGGATTCAAAGTGAATAAACTAATTTATAAAAAATATATGCATTTTTTAAAAAATAAAAATTAAAAAATAAATATTATTTTCTTCTCTGTTTTTATTGACTTATATATATTGATATTGGATATAA